>JABCKK010015844.1:0-64615 GCA_018221785.1 Calocybe gangraenosa
TTGTTTTTTTATATTTGTGATAACTTTGGTTGGGCTCCTCCTCCCTCTCCCTCGTTGCTTGGTTCACCCCCCCTTCCTCCCCCCCCCCCCCCCCCCCCCCCCATTATGCGTCGCTTCGCCTCAGCTTTCTCCTTAAAGCGCGACAAGAACCCTCCTCCACCACTTCTTACAGATAACGCTCACTCTTCTGCCTCTTCTTCCAGCGGTTCTGCTAGCCTCTACCTCCAAACTCCCGACGAAGAACAGCACCCAATCGAGGTCGTCGACCGCCATCCAAAGAAATCCTGGAAGTCATGGCTCAAGTTGGCTAAAGGGCAAAAGCATTCTCAACAAAAACCTTGGCACAACCCGGCAACCGATTGGATTCATCAACCCCTTCCTGAACTCGACGATACCCAGTCATACCCTTCGGCAGACCTTCAACAGGACCAGCGGCGCACTGAAAATTTACGAGATTTATTTATCACCATTGTCGAGAACAGCCTCATTCCACCACCAGCCTCCTCACCGCCTTTTGCATGCCGCCCCGATTCCCCTTTACAGTTCCCAAAATCTTTGAACCGACCTAAAACTCTCCGTCATCCCAACTCTTTGGCGTCAACTCTCTTCAAAAAGCACCTTCTTACCCGTTTACAACGTAGTGACCAGCCATTGACTCAGCCTGAACTTCAATCTATCTCATCCCTGAGTTCCCGCAGGGCATCTCTTGTGGCCTCCGTCCATCCGCTTTTAGACCCGTTCAATGAGCCTGCTCCTCCAAAGGCCACTGTTTTCAATCTTTCTAGCCCAGGTCTCACCCAGTGGATTTCAAGGCCCTGCTTCGAGGATCGTTATGATGTCTTTTTCCCACGAGAAGATGGCACCGTATCTCACTATCCTGTTGTTGGTACAGCGCTCGCCGTTGCTGCTCTTGAATACTCTTCTGCTTTGGAAGCCATGCTTGATCCCGAATTTCTAGAGAACGGCCCACAGATCTCCGCTCTGGTCATCGAGATTCCGTCATCATCGCCATCGATACCCGAGTCTACGTCAACGTCAGCATCCTCTTGTGAGCTTTTTTTCCATTGCTTTAGTCTTAATACTGACAAACCTTTCGATGGCAGCTAGTCATACCCGCAGCTCTCCTTACATTGCTGTCCCGTCTCCTCTTCGGAACGAGCACAATTTGCCTTCGCCGCCCACGATTGATGTGACCCAGTCAGCACCACCAAACATCCTTTCACAAGTCACAACCTCAGCACCAGATTCTCTTGTGAAACGCGGCGTTCGATTTGCCGAAGATGACAAAGACGATATTATCCCCTTAGGCTACGTCTTGCGCATGAAAAAGAAACGAGAGGAGAAGGCCAAGTTTTTGAGGGCCCAACAGGAACGACGACTTCTAGAGGAAGAGCGTAAACGAATAGAGGAGGAACGGCATAAGAGAGACCTCGAGCGCGCTGAATGGGAGAAAGAACGAAGAGCGTGGGAAAAGGAGAAGCGTGTTATGGAGGAAGAGAAACAACAACGAAAATTTGCTGAAGAGGTTGCTGCGGCTCGGTCGAGGAGAGAGTCACAGCGCGCAGGCGGGGTACCTGCATTAAAAGGGTCGGACACTGATAGCCATGGGTATCTAGGCTCTGCGGGAGGATACTTTCCAGCTTCTGTGACTTCTCCAGTTCCAGAACGTAATAAACCATCACCTACGCGAAGACACACCAGGCCCGTCTATGACAATGATGGGGGTGCCTCCGTGTTACTTCCGCGGAGAGAGGCCTCGGAGCCAAATCTGCCCACTATCACCAGGACCAGTCCTAATGCTGCCCATGTCCCTGTCACCTACCCGCTACAGGGTTCCTCAAATTCACACTCGCCCAGCAGTTCACGCCCAGGCAGTGTTGAAAGCTCTTCGCCGCTTCCTGGCACACGGTCGCCATCAGTACACTCATCACAAGAAATATCATCATCGTCCGAGGACGTTAAAGCGGCCGTGGCTCGCGCCAAACGTAACTCTTTCGCCACGTCTGTGTCACGTAATAATTCCAGTGGCTCCATCACTATGGACCTAGGGAAGTCTTACCCTGCATGGACTAGTAGTAACTCTAGCCTACATAACCTGCCTATGAACACAGGCATGATACCAGTTGTACCTCCTTTACCCATGATGCCCATGCAGATGCAAATGGTGCCCGTTCCTGCTTTCGTGATGGACATGCCCCTCTTACCACCGACCCCACCATTCATGATGCAACAATACCCACGCCAGCAGGGCTCTCCAGGAAGATCGTCTCGCAGCTCATCCAAAGGTCGCCTTTCGGGATCACAGAATTCGAGCCGGGAAAGAGTGAACATAACGAATGGAAGTGGAAGCGGGAGTACTGATGGAAGCAGCAGGAGTGGACGCCCACCACGAAGCTCGTCATTTCCGCGGCCAGAATATCACCAAACACCGACATCATTGTCAACCTCGAGCCCCGGGTCGCCTTACAACTCTTCATCACGGCCTGGACATGGCAGCCAGGACGGAGAAATGTCGTCTCGCCGTGCAAGTATGCCTGCCTCATCCCCGCATCAGCACTTGTCATCCCAAAGGCAAAGGCAAAGCTCCTATAATGGAGAAAGGTCATCGAACTCGGCCCAATCGCAGCCACCATCCCTGTCTCGCGGCATGTCAACACAACACTTGCACCCTCCTAGCCCTTGGACAGGGCTACCCACACAGAGTGGTAAGCTACTAAATGCCAACGGGAGCATGCCACCGGGGCGGCCGCAACAGTCCAGCCTGCGTGGTGGAACATCAAAGCGGCAAAGCATGATTGTATGACCTCATGTGGGGACGCGCTCTATCTCTTTTAATTCTTCAT
The DNA here is from genome assembly GCA_018221785.1 of Calocybe gangraenosa. Lineage (NCBI taxonomy): Eukaryota > Fungi > Basidiomycota > Agaricomycetes > Agaricales > Lyophyllaceae > Calocybe > Calocybe gangraenosa. The sequence continues at coordinate 2,844 of JABCKK010015844.1, forward strand.
ACCCATGATCATCAACATATATGCATCACAAGGACTACAATAGCCTGCACGTAAATTTATACGGTCTGAGGATTTCTTTTCATATTAGGTTTTAATCCACGCAACCCCATGCATCTCTTGGTTACCTTGAATTTCACTTTCCTTCCATTCGTTGTTGTCGTTTTGTCTTGTTGGACTTGGGCTGCTCTTTTTCTTGTTTACCCGCAACTATAGTTTATATCTCACCCTGAACACATACCATGTCTCCACACTCGTTTAATTTTTTTTTTCCCTCGCACAAACCAGCATCGGGATACCCGACAAAGTACACACATCACACTCACCCAATAATAAATATAACGATCACGATTTCGTACGGCTGCAAACAAGTGTATGCCTGACAAGGTTATGCCCTGCTGTTCTGATTTTGAGCCCTCTTATAGCCTCCACAGTTCTGAGTCCTGACTACGCATGTCATTATACATATAGTCTCACAAAATAACTCGGAATTGCCAAACGATCTTGATGCATTCCAGCCATCAAGTAAACAATAATGTTGCAGCTCCATTTGGATCCATTTTTGAATAGTATCGAAAACGCGAGACTTCTTGTGAAAAGTAGTACCACGATATAAACAGTAATTGATTGTTGAAGCTAGGTCGACTAATGGTGACACCCCCATCTGAAAAACAACTCTCAAGATATTTCCTCCAGCTGGGGAGGTAACCATCAGCCTAGATGAATGGCTGAAAGCTGGTCTGACCTGTGGAGATAGAAAGATCCCTGTTATATAAACGTATATCATACATTCTGATACATTTCCGAACTCACGGTTCCTGACAACATAACAACAAAGGCCCGCTTAAAACCTGTCCCATCACATCGCCATGCTCGCCATCTGAATGGTTCTTTGTCAAAAGCCACAAACATCTTGCTTTGTCAAGGGTACCACCGATTTCAGCTGCAATCGTATCCCTAACATCTTGGGAGCCCAAAATTGAAAGTGTATTTTCAGCATACGGCGAAGTGTCAATGGAGCTAAGCTGAGTGTCAGTCTGAAGAGCCTTCTTGAGTAAGGTTGTGATTTCAGCAATGAGATGTTTCATCCTGATGGCGTCTCTGGTGCGTGTGGCCTCGAGACTCATCAATTTTTGCAATAGCTATAGTATCCGTATTATGAATATATAAAATAAAGCACAGAATAGATGCACCTTGGTGTTATTATTCTCAAGTTCATGGAGGCTTGCCATGGGGCCGTGTTGCCCACATTGCCCATCATGGAGGTGTGTGGCCTTACCACCCTGACTGAGGTATGGTAAGTGATTCTCCGAGATCTCACCTTCTTCTAGTGGCTCAGAACTGGAAGACCCCATCCTTGTTTCGATTTCGATTGTTTGTGCCTGAACAATGGGTGCTGTGTCAATCTTTTCTCCAAGCTTACACTCCAGGTCACCAACTCGTGAGGCAATACTGCAGAACCTCTGCAAAAGAGGGATGCTACACTCCTTGAACATCATCAACACCGTGATGCCAATACTGGCAACCCATTTGTCAAGGTCAGGTATATAGTGGTGTCGGGCCATAATGTTCTCATGTAAAAGCTTGTATTCTCTGATGTCGACCTCGGATGACTGCCCACTGCTGATGGATTGGCACACCTCATCTAGATGGTTCTAATGTATGCAGAAGTAAGCTGGCCAAGTTGTATCCCCCAAGCGGTGCAGGCCATACAGCTTACTTCGAGGTTGAGAAAAGTACCCACATCATCTACCCTACCCATGCCATATAATTGATTAATTTTCATTTGTAGTTTGACCCCTTTGCATGAGAGCCTGTCCAAGTAGCACATAGTGTAAAGTAAAGTAAAATTCACCTCCAGACCTGGGTCAGAGCACTTACTCAAGAGTGGGATTTTTCGGGAGGTGGAGGAGACTGTTATCTGTCATTTTAAATTCTTTGGCTGGAGCTACACTATCGAAAAGCAGAGAAATCTGAGGCTGACAATGGCTCAAGCCCAGGAGTTAGAACCAGCCGTGAGAATCTCAAGCTGATCGAGTTCTTATATGGCGTAATCTACAGACGCTGTGAGAGGTTAATCAAGAGTCGACAAAATGATTGGCACAATCCCGTATGGTGTAGAGTACTCGGCTTTAGCAGTTCCGAGTGGCAATACTTGAGCGTAGCTTGGAGCTATCATAGAAGTGATACTGAGAAACTGGCAGTAGAACGGTGTTTACTATAGATGAATCCCGTTTTCAACAGGTTCTTCCTGCGAGGCTTGTACTAGCGTAGGCTGTGCTCGTGCCGGGGTAGTTATGGAGTCAAGACTATAGTGACTATTAGAGTAGACTCCTTTCTCTCTCATTGCAAGCTTGAGAATCACTATCCGCTCCTCTTGGGAACCACTGTATGGACATATCAATTAGAACGAGAATGTGGACCTACCAAGGTGCTTACATGACTATTTTGTTCTCCTCGAACGCAATTTCAAGTTCTGGCTCGACATCTTCGGGGGCCTTTGTATCTATATGTTCCTGAAGGCTCGTTTGTGTGCGCTTCAGGTGTTGCAAGGAGTTTTGTAGACGTGTTATCTCTAAGTAGTATATGAGTCCAAATGAAAATGTATCATGGAGCAATTCATTTGACCTTCGGTGATGATGAAAATATCTAACTTTACTGCTTCTGCCAACGTGAACGGTTGAGCATAGTGGGGAACAAAGTCCATTGGAGCCGAATGGCTGAAGGAAGATAATTGGTAGGTGATCTTATCTACGACCTGATACAAGCTCAACTATGTCTTGAATATCTCTGGCCAAACAACACGTAAATCATCTAGAGTGGTGACTATGTCCACGCCATCTATACCGTCTTCTGCAGAACTTTCATTGGCGATCTGCATTGCTCGTCCTCCTTCCATAGCCTCTAGTCCCTTCTCGCAGAAATGTACACATCTACCCCAGCCAAGAGCCCTAGCACCATCAATGTTGCCTCTATTATCATCTACAAAGTAGCACTTGGATGGGTTAGAAATTCGAGCTTGTTTCATTGCCTGGTCATGTTGAGACGGTGAAGGCTCAATATATGCATTGGGGAAATTACCATGTGATAGAATTCCGGTTCTGGTTTGCAGGAAAAGTCTTTAATCTGGTAGTTACAGAACACCAGGCCGTCTATCAAATCATCAAGCTTGAGGATACGGAGAACGCGCTCGGCGTGCTGGACAATCGAACAAAGTCAATAATAAAACCCCCTAAACGTTGATGCGCGAACCGGACGATATGCATTTGTTAGAGCCCAAACTCTAGCTTTAGACCTGTCAATGTCTTCGAAGAGCTTACGAACACTTGGTTCGAATTTAATCATGTTCTCAAGCGGGATTGACCCGTCACATTTGCGGTCGAATTCCAAAGGATCTTGTAAGCGATGATCATGAGTTACCGCTTCGAGATATGGGTGGAATGGGTTACCGATATTGTGATGTCGCGTCAAACCACGGAGAGCAAGGCCATATTGACTATAGTATCTATGATGTAAATCTGATGCTTCTTCGTGGCTGAGGCCAAGGCTGACAAAATAGGCTACGTGTATGCGATTAGTGATCATGAGCATAATTGACGTAGGTCGGACCATGGATCTTTTCGCCCATCGCATGAGAAATCATGGAGCTGGCTGAATAGAGGGTATTATCAATGTCAAACCAGACAACAACGCGATCATCTAATAGCAAGAATTCAACGGAAATATGCCTCTCGAATAATGAGGGGAAACGTACCAAATTGATCGTTAGCCGCCATGGTGAACAATGAACAGTGTTGATTATATAATTATCTAATCTGCCTTCATGGGGTTACGTAATCATCACCGGAAAGTGCCGAAGGTACTGTGTAGCTGTTAAGCCACCCAGGAGAGTCCGATAGTAACTCCTTCATATATTATCGGCATCGGCCTCGACACCCTCAAGAGCAAGGTATAATCGTCTTAATCACAGCTCAACGCGCTAGAAACTCATTGTCGCTCCAGATGGTCAGAAGTAAAGAACTTGTCCCAGGTATTGGACGTCTCTCTCGCTCCCAAGTGGCCGCACATCGCGGCCTCTACAAGGGACTCAAAAAATCCACCAAGCCCGCCAGTGATACGCCTCCAGAGACCGTTGAGAAAAAGATCTCCGGTGACAAGAACGGCGGAAAGCGTCTAGTCCCCACCCAAAAAGCCCAACGTTTCTATCCAGCAGAAGATATCCGTCAACCCAAAAAAAGCCGTAAATCTCCCAAACCCGCCTCATTGCGCCCTTCAATTACCCCCGGCACCGTTCTTGTCCTCTTGGCTGGCCGCTTCCGTGGGAAGAGAGTTGTTTTCCTGAAGCAGTTGGAAAGCGGTCTGTTGTTGGTGACCGGGCCATATAAGATTAATGGTGTGCCTCTACGACGGGTCAACCAGGCCTATGTTATTGCGACATCGACCAAGCTTGAACTTGACAGCCTCAAGGTATGCAGCCTTTCCCACTATTCTTAACGAGGTATTAAATTCAGAGTATCCATAGATCGATGATAAATTCAGCGATGCATACTTTGCCAAGGCTTCTGCCAAGGGCTCAAGGTCAGCAGAGGAGGAATTCTTTGAGGACGGAAAGCCAAAGCGTAAAGAACCGCTTCCTGAGTCGAGGACTGCTGATCAGAAAGAAATTGATAAGCATGTCCTCGCTGCCACGAAGAATACTGATAATCTCTCGAAATATTTGAAGACGACTTGGGGCCTGTCAAAGGGTCAATACCCACACCAGATGGTATTCTAGAGAGAGAGGCATAGGTTGGAAGTTGTTAGTTATACTCAAACATGTGCACTTTTTTCGACTATGTCAACATGGTGAAGATTGGCAGTTTTATTATTGAATTCATGACGAATGTACCAAAGGGGCCATGCAAAGTACATGAGGAAATTCACGTGCACGCGATAAATAATGTTTTCCATATGTTTGCTTTGAGACGTATACCATCGCGCCCTTCTCGACCTCTTCATGGCTCATTGCCCATCAACCGCCGATGCTTTATGCAAAACATATGCGATGGGTTCCTGGACCTAGCAATTGCGCTACCTATCCCTCCCTCATTACCTACTTACTCCACTACTATCGTATTGACTACAGTAGTGGCGCGTTTTGCTATCCTTCCGGTTGCAATATGGGTGTGTGGGGTTCACGTATACACTGTTTGTCCTTTTTTTAATCATTCTCCAGAGCAAACGGCGATACTGGAGGATGGAAGAACTGGCTCTTCCTGAGCTTGAGCGTATGAAAACTGTCGTTTCAAAGCAGGTCCTAGTGGAGATGAAAAACAAAGGCATACGTGGAGATAAAGCATATCTTCAAAGTGTACATAAGAAACGATTAATAGAAGCGGTTCGTCAGGGTTTTTTGTTGCCCGTCATATTTTCTTACTAGCACCAAAATGGCCAGTTGTCACAACTTAGGAAGGATTTATTCAAGAAATATAGCTGTCGACCTGTGCCCTCGGTAGTGTTTCCACCAGTTACCCAACTCCCAGTCTTTGTTATGGGTACCATAGTACTCGGGAGACTTTCACTGGACCCCACGCCATTTGACTCGGAATCATTTCTGACACTCTCTACACTTGCGCACCCTGATCCCACCATGACTTTGCCGATTGTTCTGGGTATCTTGACTATGGCTAATGTCGAGTCTGGCAATTGGATGATGAACACGGCGGAAAGTGAGCGTGAGCGGCAAATTGAGGAACGAAATGCTAGGGCAGTAGCAGCAGGTGGAAAACCCACTATACGGCCTAAAAAGGTCATCAAGACCACACTGCGGGGACTGTCAATTGCACGGATTGTTATCGCTGCAATTGCACCTGGGGTCAGTTATCTACCCATAGCATAACCTCGTAATACTCATTTTTTCGCAGAGTATTGCTTTGTACTGGGTCACCTCAGCAGCTTTTGGTCTCATCCAGACTTGGATTATGGATTGGCAAGACGTTCGTCGAAGACGGAGAAACGAATCTATCAGGATCCAGGCCGCTGCGGCTTCCCCTCGCCCCTCACGACCTACTTCTTCCACTAGAGCAGTACAAGACCGAAAGTAAAGCTTTTGTCCCTTGTAAGTCTCATTTTATAATATTCTTATCTCATGCGGAATGAAAATAAAAGTGGTTGTGAGGGATCCCCTATGATGGTAGGAACCCGATGGACCTTTCCTTGATCTAATATGACCGCACACTGTTTTCATCCCCTTAACATGACATTGCCTGACAGAATTGTTTTTAGATTTTCGGACTCCCCTCCCTGATTATGGGTGTCACTAATCCTTGATCTGTGCCCACATTCCACGTAGGTTTCATTGTTAAAGAATACATATGGTATACAAGCATAGCCTAAGGCATCGAATTAAGCAAGATACAGTAGTAGATGAATCAAGTCCAATATGAATCACGCAAGGCCACCCCAGGGCCCGCGTATTCGCCGAGCGAGCTGGATGTCGCGTGTCATTATAGTCACTCTCTTCGCGTGCATGGCACAAAGATTTCTGTGTTATTTTCGATGGCATCAGTGAAACGCGTCCGAATAGATTGTAAAGGGTTGCAACGAACGCGTCTTCAAACAAGTGAACGAGGTAGGCTTCTGTTGCCTCTTGTAACGCCAGTATTGCAGAGCTTTGCCAGCGTAAACCTGAGTTGGAATAGTCGTTTTCGTCCGTGATCATGTCTAGCGCAATCTCGCGCACCTAAAAGGAGAATGCTGAGACTAGGACACCAACAGAACCTGTAAAAAAATGTACCACTCGAGAAAATGGAAGCCGCCGTATCAATAAGTCAGTGCTTTTCTGGTATTTTCGGATTTCCCGTAGAGCCACTGTACCCGGACGGAAGCGGTGAGGTTTTCTCTTGTTTGCATCATTGTCTAAGAGAACTCAATACAGAGCTTCGCCATTGAGACAGAAATTTGATACCTGAACGACGTGCATTGGAGGCAGGGCCGCTGGTTGAAGGTCGCGGAGGGCGACCACCAGTACTTTTCCGCGCGGTGGCAGTTTTCGATTTTTTGGACACGGGTGTTGGGGGGTCTGAGCTGTCGTCAGGAGCCTTTCGTTTACTAGTGCCCGATGGGCGACCTCTTTGAATAGTCTGAGCCATGAAAGACAATGAAGAATAGAGGGTTCGCCACAGTGGATTCAACTTGTTTGACGTGGACGATGCTGCCAAATAAATAATTATGAATGAATGAATGATAGATAGTGTCGCTTATCACATCTATTACTTCAATGGCAAAAGATACGCCTATAATCACTGGATACTATAGATATACTGATATATGGTTTGAATGGTAACCTTTAGCCTCCTTGTACACTAATACAACCCAATTATACAACACCGTGGTAGGAGTCTGGTTCTCCCAAACCCAGAAGACTATCGTCCACTAAAGGCCATCCTCGGTTCGTACTCTCTTGTCACGCCTATCTCGATGCTACTTGGCTGATGCTTCTGACAAGCACATGATTCGCTAACACATCCAGACCACCCACTCCATGTCGAAGGCGTCAAAGGTGTTCAGCTGTACATGGGTTTGGAATGCGCCACTTCAGCCTTGTCCTATCATGCTAAAACGCTACCATGACTTTTGAAAGGGACTTTCATAACTGGAGAATCTCGCCTATTATTTTCATCTGCCCAAGTGGACTATATAAGATATTGGCTTCACGCCATGCAGCTCACAAAAGAAACTATACCCTTGCCTTACTCTGACTGCTTGCTGACTGGGTCTAACCTCCGTAACGTCTCCCCCGTCGTTTATGAAGATGGTGGCTCCTTGCGTAACGCCATCAAGGTGAATACATTTGTACTTGTGTTTGCTCCTCATGCCTCCTGACGTTTGTCATGACACCGCGTTCAGAAAATTGATAAAAACAACAAACGCTTGAAGGGGTCCGACTCCATTCTAACGTCTCGTCGCAATACCTTTGAACGCGTGCGATCGTTTTGGGCCGAAAAGAAAGGGGTGTGGTGTGCACTTGATTTTGAAGCCTGGGAACTTGACCATACTTTGATCACCGAGTTCGGTTGGCGGTTCTATGGATGGAAGGGAGGCGAAGAGGCGCATGTCGCAGGCCACTTCATTATTGACGAGCATCAAAGATATCGCAATTCAAGATATGTTCCGGAGCACAGATACGTGAGCTCTGTATCAATGTCCACTCTTGGCTTCCAGATATATACCTTCAACCCTTTAGGATTATTCGTTCGGGGAAAGCGAGATTATCAAGAGGTCAACCCTTTCAACAAGAATCAATGATTTTTTTAAGGAGCTGCGGGAATATGGCCCGGTATTTCTCGTCTTCCATGACAATAACCAGGACATCAAGTAGAGTGCCGCCCTTGTACCCTTTATGTGAAACTGAAAAGCTGCGTAGATATCTGGAGAAACCCTCCATCAATGCTCCATTGGAAGGTTTGAGCCATATCTTACCTGACGCAATGCCTGACAATGGTCTATTTGTCGTTGACACCTCCGATCTCTTCGCTGCTGTCGAAGGTACAAGCTCCGCAGACAGGAGAGGACTCGGTCGTGTGTGCAGCCTCATGCAAATACCAACAAAAAATCTCCACAATGCTGGAAATGATGCTTATGTGAGGATTCTCAGCGAACAGGCTAGCAAGCTTGATTGACAATTTCGTTCAGTACACTCTTGAAGCAATGATATCAATGGCTGAGGGAGACCCAGTCGATATTCAAAGGGAGAAGAGATGGCCAAATCATTCCGCTCAGGGTGTCAAGGTTCAATTCAAACCTCATGAAGAAAACAGCGATTACTCAGATGAAGAAGGTTTATTATCACCAGGCTCACGGGTGGATTCGTGGTAAATCAGGGTGAACTGTGTACCTGTAGAAATCCTTATTAGCTTTCCATTCCCAACTTGGAGGTGGGAGTGTTAAGATGTCGAGATGTTGATTGGTTCCGCTACATGATTCCTTTGAACGCGTCAGATGTATACGAAATCATCCTTTTCATTTTTGTGAACCTCAACGCCTGCAACTGAACACAAACTTTATCCAATATCTCATTATGAATACGACATATATGTAACTTTGGCAATGGAACGGGTTACCATTGATAATGTTTTTCAGTCATCTTTCTCGTCCTCGTCATCTGAGCGTTCGTCACTTGCCTCACTTGTTTTGATGGCTCTATGATTATCAAAGTCGATGAGGTTGATGTGAGTCTTGGTGGAATTTCAAGCTACGAACCTGTATAATATGCGCATCATGAGATAGTACCAGAACAGGTTGAGGAGTTGCAGAAGGACGAGAGGAAGGAGAATCTGATTAGGCATCCAACTTGTTAGATAGGTGCCTTCTGCAGAGTTCCATACTTTGGACGAGTCGCTGAGTGATTGTCTATTCAGGATGCTTTTGCGAAAAAGGATAGAAATACCCACGGAGCTAGTGGAATCTCATACCAGACCGACCACAAAATTTTCAGGTTCAGATAGTGACGGAAATAGCTGCTGTGCGTTAATAATAACCATGCGTAAAGATGGGTAAAGGGTGCTTACGTCCAGATAAAGATAAAAAACACGAATGAAACGATCTTGGCCCTTTCCCATTGGATATAATTCAGTAGTTTTGAGAACTGGTTAAGATTATGACATAGTAACCAACACACATAGAGATAACTACTCACAGCTAAGAATGTGTCGGGGAGGTCCATACTCATATAGACAGCATTTCCAATGAGTGTCATGTTTATCATATAACTCCATCTGATGCGAGTATCAAATACAAGGCACAACAAGAAGAACGGCTACTTACCCAACAAGCCAGAGTGTTACGAAATGATGTGCTACAAGCTCTGTGTAATCCTTCCGTGGTTTCTCGAGACCAAGAAGGAGCACAAGGAGCTGTTGGCACCAGTAGGCCATCTGCATAAGATAATACCGTTTGAGCTCAGGAATCATGTCCCAATGAGGATAGTCTAAGATAGATAGCAGATCAGAAAGGTTCATACGAACACAACAGTTTCACTGACCGATCCAAAAAAACTCCGTTCTGTACCAGTATGTGGGTAGCTGTGTCATTATTCGCTATAGGGTATTATCAACAAAGAGCGAAAGAGGGTGACACAAATACTCACATAACCCCAGATGCCAAAAATCATGAAGTATACCATCGCATATCCTTGCTCCCCAAATCTATCAATTTTAGCTTCCCGTCTAAGTCTAAAGTACTTCGCGATAGGTCTGCATAGTTTGACAGCGACTAGCTGCCGAAAGAAAGAAAAGAAAACGATGTGGTAAACAAGGAAGGGGAGATCTAAGTAGGACTTGGCATATCGTGGATCGCCCGGAGTTGATGCAGAAACATATCCTGAGATCATAAAGAAGCACCCAAAGGGATTTTCGACACCAGGTTTAAGGTACGGGGACAAAAGCTCCCAGTTGATATACAGGACGATGGGGACCAAAAGAAGTTTGAAGGCTGAGGCTGGAAGGGGGTTGAAAATATCGTTGACTTTGTAGAAGTGATTGACGCACAAGGCTGCACTGCCCATTTTAGCCAAGGTGAAACAGGATGTGAAGCCAATGCTTTCCCAGTTGGGGACAAGGGAGAGGTACTTCTGACTGGAGTTGAAGATCCTAAGGGACTGAGAGAAATGAGTCCAGAGATAGGATGAGAGCAATAAACGCGATGTACGTTTGTGGTAGAAATGGGCCAGTCAGGTGGTGTGTAGGATCATCTCTGTTGAAGTGGAGCTAATGTTTTAATAAACCGCGTTTATACGAACAACGTACGAAGATAAAACCTACTCAATTCCGTTGCCCAACGACAGTGAACCAGCACGGTTTCGAGTTTTCCGTGCGCCAGAGGAAGGCATTGAGGGCTCACTTGAAAGACGTGTCAAGACTCAGGGAGAGGTGTACGCTGACCAGGTCACACCTTCAATATGTACATGTAATGATGATTACATGATCACCTACAGACACCGTTCTCCATGTTTTCATCTCTGGGTCTCTTTCAGACCCTGCCTTGCCCTGAAAGAGACCAGTGCACACGGGTGCCATGTATATTCTCTCACCACCAAAATCTCCCCCCGCCTACTGCGCTTAGCATTCCAATTCGTGACCTGAGCAAGTCGAGTAGTTCATCCACTGCAGTTTTGAGGCCGTCAACTGTGCCTACCAAACGTGCTATACCAAGTTCTCCCACTAGGCCTGATGGAGGCTTAACAATACCTACTGGCGAACGGCCTAGAAAGCTTCAGAAGGTGGGGGTTCCACAACGCCCGACGGCCATCTTGGCCTCATCATACACAAACGTGGGTGTTGTTTCATTCCATCTGTTGGGCCTATAGTTCATGGTAAGATAACCTAGAATGGCGCACCAGTTTTGAAGATCAATGCCGCCCAATCACAAGTTGCTATCCCTGTTCGACAAGTGAACGCTTATCTGTCTTTTCCACAAAACCTTCTTGACTCAGACCCAACTTTCTAGACCATGTTGAAGACCCTTTATGATCATTTCGTTATATTATACCAGACTATTTTACCCAAGAGCCCCACCCTCGCCTCAGACCATGCGCTTAAACAGGAGGACGAAATCTATAAGAAATCAAGCAAACTAACATACCGCAACGTGGGTTGACTATCTGTTTCTCCTGTATCATTTAACATCTGGGAGTGCACAGGCGGTCATACAGTGCGCTGCAGCATTGAAGCGCCGCCCAGTTCCCGACTCGTTATCTCACAACTCTGTGGGAACAGAAGCGGAGCTTGCAGTACGGATTGAGTCTCGTAAGGCCATGGATGCCCTTTGCCTCACAAAGGAGCACTTGGAGAACTATATACTATCAACGGATGACATGATAAAATGGGGCTATTTTACAGCCATTCCCGAAGGACCAGGTGGAACTGAACCAAGTCTAGAGGGGAAAGTAGCCAAGTGTGAACGATGTACGCAACCTTTCCGCGTAAAACGCGGAGAAGAAGCTGATAAGTGCATCTACCACTGGGGAAGGCTGTACACTGCGAGAGTCAATGGTAAGCTGTTCCAGTCAGAGCATTAGGTGACCCTATCTGATGTTCAAAGGTGAAAAAACGCGTGTCTATAATTGTTGTTCAAGGCCAGCAGAAGATGGAGAAGGATGTACGCATGGCCCACATGTATTCTACGAGAACAAGGCAGAGGATTTACACGCAAGGCACCCATTCTCATTGCTGGAGGCCAGGACAGTCGCGAGTTCTGCGCTGGACGTTGCTGCAATTGATTGTGAAATGATTTATACAACAGGAGGTATGAGGGTTGCACGAGTCTCTATTGTTGACGGGTCAGGTGCGGAGGTGTTTGATCAGCTGGTTCGTATGGATGAGAATGTCGAAGTGATGTTTGTATCGCGCTATTCCTCATATTCGCTCTGCTGCTTGAAACTTACCCAAGTTTTCCTCCTCCAGTGACTACATTACTCGGTTTTCAGGAATAACGCCGGAGATTTATGCGAAGGCAACTTTACCCCTCGCCTCGATTCGCAAGTCGTTAGACACTTTCATTGACACAGATACTATTTTGATTGGCCATGCTCTCGATAACGATTTGAAAACCCTTCGTGTCATTCACGACAAATGCATTGACACAGCTATTCTGTTCCCTCATCGAATGGGGCCGCCGTTCAGACGGTCTCTCAAAGATTTGTAAGCTTTCGCCATTGGCGCTCGTGCAATGTTTACACCACCTTCAGAGTACGTGAAAATCTGGGGACTTCAATCCAGACCGACAGCACCGTGGGCCATTCTTCCTTAGAGGATGCTATAGCAACACTTAATCTAGTCCGATGGTATATGCTCAATAAGCGGCCTCCATAGGCCTAATGTTATTCAGTCATTTATCATATTTGTAAGTCTTCTTACACACGCTTTCTTGTCTTGGCACCTTTGCACCACTTGTTCTCCTTGCATGCGGTTTCAATGTACCCGTTTCTAAATTTGGCCTCATTGCAAGGTGATACTTCCACACGATACAATTGAGGGTTAATATGTATCTGCTAGCATGTGATAAAAACCTGAAGTATGTATACATCGGTCAATTTGTAATATATGTAATAATCAGATAGGCTATGTCGTCCTTCAGAAGAGAGTAACTGAGAGGACTTGTGACGATTCTGATACTTCTAAAATTATCCCATCATAACCGTGCACTGCGCGTACTGGTGTTATTAGCAGGTCATTCAAGCTCGATAGATATCTTACGGCGGGTAGTTGGACTTGGAAGGGTGATGTCTTCTTCTTCATCAGTACGATCGAGATGCATTGAGGGCGGTGGCTCTCGAGGGCTTAGAAAGTGGCTCGTAGTCTCGAACTACGTGCTCATGTGAGCGAATAGTAGCTGGTATATAGAGATATACTTGCCCTGTCGTAAAACCGCTTGCGCGGAGGGGTGTCTTCGGGAGTTGCTGAGCCAAGAAACAGAATTCAAGGGGAGAAAATTACCGTCTTCGTCATCCTCCGGTTCGCCTTCTATTTCCCAGTTACAGCGCTTGTATATCTGGAATAACGGAGAACCTGGCTGATCAAAAAATAAGCTGACTGATATACATAGCATCAAAGATGGGTACGAACTACGTTGGAGTGTAGAATTATTTTTGTCACTACATGAGAAGGCCCCGATATGAGAAAATCAAGTCCATGCTGGAAGTAATTGTAGAAGTCTCCGTCAAGTTCGTTAATGTTGGTGAAGAGGTAGAGAAGTGGATGTCACTTACATTGGGGCTCATTGTCCACCTCTGATATACTGTCAATGGCATGGATTGACATTCGTTCGTCTTCCTTATGATGGACACGGAGTGGTGGTCCCAGATCGAGGGTCAAGTCCTGAGCTGTTGTCTCTCCTAGCCTAATGTGTAAAGGTTCCGACGAGGATGGGTAGAAATAGAGAGTAACACCATCATGAACCTAGGTATGCATTAAGCAACATAAGAGAGAAGGGATGTGAGCTGTGAGGTGCACCTTGGCCACTGCTTGACGGATGTCACCAACCATTATTGGGACTTCGCTCACTTCTTCGAGGGCATCCTGGCTCTTTCCGTCATTTCCTTTCTGAGATATGAGTACTCTTTTGACTTCTTGCATCCGATCTTCATTACGTGTGCCCTTTACGCCTTCTCCTATTGCATCTTCCTCAAAACTGAACCACAGCCCGGGGTAACGCAGTTCGTCACCTGGGTAGGTGGGTCCAAACGTTCGCCGAACATTGACTCGTGTCAGAGGTTGATCCATTGACGAAAGGATCGTGTCTTTATACCTCAGTGTCACAGGTGGGTTTGGATCCCGTAGTTTCCGCAAACAGATGGTATGCAAACGCTGATGTTTTCCTGAAAAGAGGAGGTCCAGATGAGGGCGTAGATGCAGTATGACCGGGGTAGTAGAAGCGGCATCTGGGTCATACTTGACTTCCACTTGAGGGAAGGAGTGCTGAAGATGGCGTAATGTATCAAGAATGGACCACAAGGATGAGCCTCAGACACAGAACTATAAGCTATTAAACATATAACTGAGAAATGATAGATACCTATTTCAAACCTCCCTAAACCCGAGCCTGGTCTAACGTCGACGTCCAATGTGGAGAACATATTTAGTATTTAGGCCTTCAATGCTTCAACTTCTACAAAGTCCATTATTAGTAGGGGTCACATAACACGTGCAAAGATTCATATTTTTGTGCGGTGTTCGGTTTCTCACACTACGCGTTTTACGCGTTTTTATCAGTAACGCGATACAAACTAGTTGAACCATGTCCGATGATAGACAAAGACGAATCTTAAAGGTAAGCTTGAAGGTGACGTCTAAGTAATTGTTTGCACACTTTCATTTTCAGGTCTTCCGCAAATTCAGCTATTCAATCGGACCTGAGGTTTCTGCAAAATTAGAAGAAATCCTCGATATTCACCAAATAGCAGACGATGACATCGAATCCACCATGGAAGCACTTGCCTTGGAGTACAGCAAGCAGGAAGGTACGCGCAGGTGTACTTTTGTAGGTGAAGATCCTTACATGCAGCATTTTAGATGTAAATATGAAAGTAAATCTCAGCATCTTGGAACGGGTGTACCAATCTATGCAAGACCAAGATGAGAGAGTTGATGCAGAGAAAGAGTTGATTGACCCAGAAAGCCACCTTTTTGTCATCAACGCATTTGAGATGCCGCTGTGGCACTGGTCATCAGAGAATGGGTCGTTCACGAGGTGAGCACACGCTCTGCTGCGCTCTTATTTACAAACTAATCACTGTGTAGAGTCAATGATCCTCTAACAGTCTCAGGCTCTGCAGAGTCGCGCATTATGGCGTTTCGCGACAGACTGAACATAATAAAACAGTGTGTTCTACGCAACGAACATTTCGCACCTTCCACCCTTCCATCGGGAGATCGCGCTAAGCTCGTAACAGTAAATTTGAGACCGCCATTGAATATGATGCAATTCTTACGGGAAAATTCAGCTGAAATCGACAAAGCAATTGCTTGGCCGTGCTGGAGACAGATTTTTACTTCTCGGGATGCTCACACACAATAAAGAGGGAAGACTATGCATTGAAGATTCAGATGGAAGTGTCGAACTTGATTTCTCGAAACTGGTGGGTTAAATGATTGGGGTTCGTGATTTATTCTCAGACCGAACAAGGAATGTCATAGGACGAACCGGGAGACGGCCTGTTCACGGAGGGCTCTTTTGCTCTCGTGGAAGGCGAGTACACAGAAGAAGCAATATTAGAGATAATCGCCATTGGTCAGCCTCCCTGTGAGTCCCGAGAAACATCTCGGTGAGTTCTCTCGTGCTGACTTTGTCTAAGCTAAATTGGGCTGGTCTCAGGTCGATATATGGACACATTGACTTTTTGGGAAAGGGATCAACTTCACTTTTGGAAGATGTAAGATATATCTATCGCCCTGCCTCCCAAATTTGTGCTAATCCAATTCGCAGTCTCGTTTTGCAGTTCGGGTTCGTGAGGAACTCCCCAACCTCCACTTTTTTTTCTTGTCAGATGTCTGGCTCGATCATCCGCAGACCTTGATTGGTCTACAAAAAATGTTCGATAATTGTGTTGAGAACAATTTTATCCCAAAAATCATTGTTTTATGTGGCAACTTCACTCGTCAATCGATGTCCCATGGGAATAGTCGCGACATTCAAGCGTATCAAGGTGTGTTCAAAGATCAGTATTGTGAAAGGACTACTTTTCTGTTCTCGCAGATAATTTCGATGCACTGGCAGATCTAATTGTATCGTACCCCCTCATAACTCGTTTTACTCATTTCGTGTTTGTTCCTGGCCCTCTGGATATCACCATCAACGGAACTTTACCCAGACACCAGCTGCTTTCGTCTTTTGTGTCGCGCTTACAGCAGAAAGTACCGAAAGTGCACTTTGCAACAAATCCATGTCGAATGAAATTCTTTGAACAGGAAATCGTTGTTTTCAGGGAAGATACAATGTCAAGGATGCTGAGAAACATTGTGGGGGTAAAGACTAATGTGGATAGTGAACATCTAAAGAGATATGTAAGTGTCACTTTCTGATACCTTTCAGTAGCTCAAAGCCAGCAAGTAGCTTGTTCAGACAATTCTAGATCAAGCTCACTTGAGCCCTTTGACGATTAATATTCAGCCAACGCTTGCTGATTACGATCATTCACTTCGATTGTATCCGCTCCCAACCGCAGTAAGCCGCTAGTCAATACTGACTTTGATTTTGCTGAAATTCATTGCATCAGGTTGTGCTAGCTGACAAGTACGACCGGTATAAAGTAACATATACAGGTTGCCATGTATTCAACCCAGGAAAATTTATCGGCAGCTCTTATGTGTTTTCTGCATATAAACCTGCAGAAGTGAACTCAGAAGAATGGTGATTAACATTCGTTAATTCGGCTAACCGGTTTGATTGACGAACCTTTCACAGCATTTTGGACATGGATCTCGAAGAGTAGCATATACCTCAGTTTACTTTACTCTATGTGTATCTTATGACCAGCTTGTGCCAACCAAATACTGTTTACGTAATATCTGTTGAAAGTCGCGCTCAACGCCACGACCCACCGTAGTGACATGCCAAAGTGAACTACTCGCTCACGTCGGTCTATTCGCGTCTCTGTTTTCTGGAAGGTTAACGTTTAGGCCAAATTGCCCGAATTGCCATACATTCAGACCACCAGTTGTCAGCTCTCTCTGGAGAACATTTAATTAGGGCTACAAACTCCATGAACAAGTGCAAGCTATAGTAGGTCGCCTACTTTCCTACTTCAAACGTTCAAATGACGGCAATCAGATCATGAACTATACCACTACGTCCGTTTTTCGAATCCTTATACTTGAAACACCGAAAGTCTCCTGGTGGATCTCGGCGCTTGTCTGGGTTGTTAGAATTGCGACCATTTCGCTTGTCCTGAGGTCTTATTTATTTCCGTGGCTTCTATCCCATCTATTAAAGCATGTACGCATCCGAAGCGTCAGCTTACGGTCTATTCGCGGACTTTACATACGTGCGGGACCTCGGATTATTCGTGCAGATCGTGTCCGTTATGGTTACTCACGCAAGAAGGGTCTCAACGTGAGATTAGATGGGCTCAATATCAATGCGGGGGAAGCTCAACCAAAGTCACCAATCCCAACTCCTCCTGGCCACAATCGACGTCTTACTCTTGCCGACTTCGGTCCATCACCAATGGCTCATCGCCTATGGAACCTCTCATCAAGCGCTTATTCCTTGCTTGAGCCATCTTTGCGTCCTATCGTTCGCACTTGTGTTGTAGCAGGCCTTCGCCTACTCATCCGGTGGTTGCCACACATAATCTCTGGCCTCAACTTTGAAGCTCATTCGACTACTCTCGTTTTCCCTAATCTTCCGGGGACGTCTGTTTCTGTTGAGAAACTCACTTTCCATGTCAACCTCTCATTTACTGATATGGAAAGAGTCATTGACAGGGCCAATCATGGAGAGGTTCCGCGTTCGCAGAAGTGGAGACCATCGTATGGCATGGCTGCTTGGAGGAAACGGTTTACGGCGGGTTTCCAACGGAGTCTCGATAGAGCCTGGGGAAAAGCGCAGGGCAACGCCTCGGTAGTCATAAGTCTGCACAACATAGGAGGTTCGACACAGCCTGCTTTACTCTCTACAGGTGAGAGTCCTTTTCACAGGTCTATCCTCTTCTTTTCACAAGCTAATGGTTAAGGAGGCGAGGGTGTCCAGTTTCTACGTTTACCTGGGGCGATAGATTTTGAAGCGTCTTTGAAGTTTAACCCAAGGAGGGGCGCTGCTGATACACACAGTTTGAACATATCTCTCAACATCGGGGATTGTTTCCTAGGACTGGACACCCTGAAACTGTTGTCGAAGAATTTGAGATCCACCACATCTGAGAGGGAGCTATCATCACATTTGGACAGCGAGTCACCAGTGGCGAGCCCAATTACTATCGATACCGAAGAAAGTTTTTCGCCCAAAGCTATTTCTCCGAGAATTGTATCTCCTCCAGGATCTGCTTTGTTAACCCCCGAAGTCATCTCGCCTTTATCGCCTTCATCCCCCTTTTTTGAAGCTCTCTCGGTAAGCTGAAGCGGTTCATTGTCATCCTTATCGCTCAACCAACAATGCCTTTAGGCGTCTATACGCCCTCGCCGCCGACATCTTTATAAACCTTGCATGCGTTTGAAAGACATCAAGAAAACGGTGTGATTCTTCCAATGTCATTTTTACTCATGCTGATATCTTACAGTCTATCCTATCTGTGCTCCACCATGCCAGCCTCAGTATATCATCCATCACTATGACTACTGAACGCAAGTGGGGACAAGACCCCTATGAGCTAAAGGTTCAAAAGATTGCTCTCAGCTCCACTGTTTGCAATGAAGCTTCTCAGAATGCCCTTCATCGACGTTGGCTTGGCCGGAGCAGGGTCGTTTGCAGCTACGATCCCGATGCCTACGTCCTGACCTTTTCGGTTCATCAAATGCTCGTAGAGCGTCGCACCAGACTAGATAGTATGCGGCTGTTTACGCTTGCTAAAGTCGATTTCAACGTGTTGGCAACCCAATGGCCGGCCCCCTGGCTTCAGCCCACTCCTTTCTTGGCCGGCGATCCTAACGCGCCACTCTTTGTGTTTCAAGGTAAGATCGGAGGCATAGAAATCACAGAGCGCTTGGAACGTTTGCGCGAGCTTGTTGCTCATATGGAGCCTTCTGTAAAGACGAAAGAACCTTCTCAACACGCTACCCTTCCGTCTTCATTTGAAGTACCTCGACTAGCCTTTGAGCTCGAGTGTGGGACTATCCGTGGCCGTGTAATATGTGCAGATACAAAACATTCGGCGCCTTTTGCTGTGGAGCTGCGAAATAATGGTTTCGTACTTTCGGCTGAATCTAGCTTTACGAGAGACCATCGAGTTATTGGTAGTCAACAGGCACCTGACGAGAAGAGGCATACTTTCAGATTGGATTACAGAATTGCCTTCACTCTTCAGCCCACTCTTGTCCGGGTACGATCGCAGATGATGACAGATTCTCGCCATTTCACTGACCTTCGCTCGTTTGATGCGGATTTCTTGAATGATCCATCGCTTTTGTCCCAAGAAGCCTTTACGTGCCTTGGAGAAGGCCACGCTGTTGCGTCGATGGTCGATGACGTTGATACTGTTGCTCAAGTTGTAACGTCGTCTCCCATCCTAAATATTCACCTATCTTCAGAAACAATCTGCATTGAAGTTTGGAATCCGCATGTAACTAGTGCCATTCATCAACTACTATCCGTCATTCCTACTCGAGACAACAGCGCCCCAAGATTATCTCCCAAGCAGCCTCCATTGGATGGCTTACCGGCTGGCGTTTCTATATCTGTGGCAATCGCCCGCTTTGTGTTGTTTGTTACTGCTCCTGATATCAATCCTAATGATTCGTTGGATCTATCTAGAGGTTTTGCTTGCCAAACAGGTCTATCGATACAATATTCATCGATGCATTCTGGACATGTTCACCGTTTCCAAGATCTTCCCCACCGTACTCAAACTCGACAAAAACTTTATCTTCCACAGGAACATGTTGTGGATGCCGTATCAGCTGCCCGTGCTTCTGTTATAACACACAATGCCAGTGCACATGTCCAAATCTTATTCTGGGACCTGGCATTACGAACCTCGGTTGCCACGCGATACGATGCAGATGATCCGCTCATCTTTGAAAGGAGTGAAGGTGCCTTTGACCAACAAGAGTTTTTGCATATTCCCAGCATCCAAGTCACCTTGTGTCTCGTTGGTAAACGGGGACCCACTCCATCCAAAATCGGAGACACTTGTGAAGTGTCTGTGGTAATCCCTAATATCAAAGCGACAATTCAGCTCGCATATATTTATAGCGTCATGCTAGCTATTCAGGCGGCCAGGTCTTTTCTTCCACGTTCGTCTCCGAGCAAGACTACAACCCATTCATCAACTGTGCAACTCACGTATCGGGTGAAAGCCATTGTCTCCACTGTTCAAGTCCTATGTCTCCTCCGGACGCAAAAATTGGCTGCCCGTGTCGATGGAATCGAGGTTCATGTATATCCTGAATCTTCGCCCTCGTTAGGGTTCAACGAAATGGCTATGTGGGTCTGCCTTCCATCACGCATCAACAAGTGGGAGGACGCGCACGGTGATAGATGGGAAGAATTTCTTCATCTGCAGTCTCTGCATGCAGCTTTGTCCTCTGCCGGGGTAGATCGGCGTGTATCTCTGGACGGTGAAAGTGGTCGCCTACGGATTCCATTTGGCTACGTACTCTCAGACCTAATCGCCGATCTAACCGTCACAGCCAAGGCCATTCGTCATCTCGCTCACATCACCCTTCAAGGGCAATACTCACCAATGCCAGCGCCTGAACCAGAGCCACCCAAATTAGTTCCCAGCGTTGTCATACGGCTCCGTTCCCTGTGCCTTGAAGCATCGGACGACAGCTTAGAAAGTAAACTGGCTGTTATCTGGAGGTGTGGACGAGAGGCTATCAAGCAAAGACTCGAGCGCGAGGAAGCTTTCCAAGCTAAAGTTGCCGCAATTTACCAGGCAGAGTCTGAGGTGTCTTCCTCTGGGACCATGGAATTCGAACAGAACTACCATTTCGGAGCTACGCACTCAGTGTCAGTTGAGGAAGCACGCCGAAGATTAGATGGAGTGCACGAACTTGACTGGACCCTCAGGCTTCAGGAAGTTCGTCAAAATCACTCAAGATCGAGGGATGCAATAAGCCAAAACCGGCAAACAAAGCGCGATAGGAGAAGAGCTGGAAACATCCCAAATATCGTCGAGGTCACTCCGACAGAACAGGGCCCACCACTTTTCAGGGCCCTTCTAAACGGGCTACTCCTTACTTTACATCAACCTTCCTTTCCACCGGGGGGTCTGTCACAGTTTTTGTATGAACAAGGCAATAGCTTGCCACATGGGACCCAGTTCTCCCTATTAGTCCCCCTGCATCTAAACTTTACACTTTCCTCCCTACACATCACGCTCAGGGATTATCCCTTACCCCTAGCCAGCATTCCGCCCAATATGGACCGCACCCCTGCCTGGGACTTCGACACCGATCTAGTCGTCGCAGAAGAAATGGGCACCGACTTGTCCGTTGACTGGATTGACTGCCCGATAATTGAAGCACATCACGGCATCCAAGGAGCATCTGGATTATCAATTGCAGTCCCAAAAACGATCATGCCAGTCAAAACTTATGCCAATCCCGTGGTACATATCACTACGGGCGCAACGACGATCTTCTCATGGGGGGTCAGTTACACTCCTGCAATCCAAGATCTTATGAGAGTAATGGAGACACTATCTACCGCACCTCGTGATGCATCCCCAAGCGTTGGATTCTGGGACAAGGTCTCTTTAGCCGCATTTACGACTGATGTCTATCTACTTATCGGCTCTTCCATAGATGAGACTTTTGTTCCACTGGAGCCTCGTAGCGACATTCAAAGAGGAGGTCCGCTTCCACATGAAAGGTTGGTGTTCTCGTGTTTGTATTGAAAACAGCTCAACTTGGACAGGTTCGCGGGACCCGCATAAACTCTCTGACGAGGGTGCTGGTTTCGTATTATCTTGGCAAGGGAACACCAAAATTTTCGTTGCCAAAAGAAATGAAGATAACGAGCTCATACAAGTTGTCAGCGACTCCATGTACATTGCAATTCCAAAGTAAGCCCTAGTCGCCGAATCCTACTCATATAATTTAGTACTCTCCAGTCTCAAACATTTTTATCCCCATAATCAACCATCCAACTTTGCCCGAAATGTGCCTGAAACACCAGAGCCCTTCCGCAAAGTCTGTGCTAAACTTCGTTCCGGCGTTCGATTTGGCGTTGGCTTCGTCTTAGAAAGAGCGTGCGGTAATGAGTGCCTCAAATGTTCCGGGCCAGCTTTCCACCGAAAGTGTAGGCTTTTTGAGTTCCTTCCGCATTACAACGTGAGGTTAGAAAAGAAATCTAAAGTACCCATAATCAAGGTAAGCTTCAGCATATTAGAGGCGAGGCTGCTGATGGTTCGTTCAGTCTCTAGAGGATTCATACAACGGTTTCCGCTCAGATTTCATCCATCTCTCGATATCTCTAGTTTCACCAACGAGAATTGTGGCCATTGGTTCAAATCTGCATCCTAACAGCATCCATTTAACCCCAAAAGCATTTGCACATTTCTGGTCTTGGTGTGCCCTGTTCGACAGCACGCTCTCTTTACCCACACGACAGGGCTCTTACTTTCCTCCCCGCATCATATCACCCAAGCTTGGTCGTCATCTGGCCACTCTAAAGTATCGTCTCAATATCCGAAATTTGTTTTTTACACATGCTTATATTGATGAGTCCCGAGAAAGTAGGTGGGATGTCTTTGGACTGCACTTTTTGTGCTTACATACATATCAGCCTGGGTTGATGGAGTCATCCCTTGGGTTGGGGTCAAGGGGCTGATCGAAGAATTACAAGCAGACATGCATCAACGTGACGAGGAATCAGTGGCTCCGGGTCTTTCGCCGAATACTAAAAAAACACTACGGCGAAAACCTATCTACGCAGCTGAAGTTTCCCTCAAGGGTCTCGACCTGCGAATGCTATTGGCCAAATTTAAGGAACCCCTTCGAAAAGCTGTTGAAATGATTGCTCCGCCACAACGCGGCAATTATAGAGCACACCAAAATCTACCATTGACGCCCTCCGCATCCATGTGGTATGATACTAGCGATTTTGTTGAGACCGACTGGTTGCCTTCTGTGGAACCAAAACTACATCTCTTGTCTGTAATGACATGCCCTCACTTTACCTACTTCAAGCGCAACTCCGCTGCACCTAACGACTCTCGAGTTGTGAGCAAATTTGGTCTAGAGGGGTCTCATTCCTGCTTTCTTGGACAGGCTCTCTGTAACAACTTTGTTCATCTCCGCGTTGATCTTGCTGACATGCCTCTCTTCGATAGCTGTTCCACAAGTCCAGATCGAAATTGCGGAAAACAGAATCAAGGAACTACGTAGATTAATCAAAAATAATAAGTCAACGAGTTCTGGCGATGTACTCTTGCTTTACTCTCTCCCTTATTCCTACTAATATCTGGATAGAGTCGTGCATCTCTGGAAAAAATGGTCACTCTTTTGGAAGAATATACTTCCCACCTGCGCGGCAGAAGTAGCGCTTCAGAAGGCGACATCCAAATGTCGAATGACAACTATCTGATGCCCTCATTCACCCTCTCCCCCGACGAATGGGACGAGTTTGAGAATGTCTATCATGTTCATTGCCCGAAAATATTTATGGATAGTGCTATTCGTGATGTCTGTTCGTACTTTCTCTACCTGTCATCTATACTAATACTCCCCTAGATAATCTTACAATACTACTATTGCTCCCGGGATCGAAAGGGACTAGAGTACCATATGGCGACACGGTAAGTCCGAATCTATAGCCACCGACCTCAAGCTGATAAAATTATCTAAGTGCCGTTAAATTTATTCGTGATCAAGCAGAGGCTGCTCTTGGCGACGATAGTGATTCTGAGGAAGATCCAAAGAATTGGGGGGCTACTGCCACTGCTCATTTGGCAGCTTCTGCTCTGAAGAAAATGTTGAGGGGGGAGACCGCAAAACCACCTGTCGAGATCTTCACTGGGAAGGGCCGTGACATCCAATCACTGGAGGAGTTCGATCCTCTTCAAGGATGGTCTGATGGGGTATCTTTGAGAAAGAGCCATTGCTGCTTACTCCTCAAGCCTCAAATTGTAATGCGTGGTGAGGGATCGAAGGATGCTCTGGCTGTTGCTGCTTTGCAAGCCAAGCTCGATATTTTTGCAATCATGGATGACACCAATGCTGACGACCCTATCTGTGGCAAGGTTATGTCGAGGTATGTAATCCCTCCATTAGTCAAGAATGCTGTCTAATTGTACACCAAATCAGGAGCCACACATCTTTATCAGGTCTCCAGACCTTTGCTCCGGCGAGCCTAGTCGGCACAGATGGTCTCTATGTTCCGCTTGAAGTTCTGATCGATCTTCGTTGTGAGAGTAACTCCTTCGACCAGCTAGTGCCGCAGACAGATGCAACCTTCCAATACGACAAGTTCAATCGTCTGCGTTTGCGAAATAACATCACCTCTGTGGCAAGGGTCACAACAGATAAGTCAACATCCGTCCACGACAATCATTTGCAAGATCAGACGGTACGTTCTTAAACAATTTTTGGGCCTATTTTTTTATAAAGCTACTCTCAGGACCTTATACGAGTCCATATTCCACGATTCACAGTTTCAGCCAACGACGAACATTTCCACGCAATTTCACATATTGTCACAAAATTGCTACTTTTCTCGGACGCAGCTCATAAGACCCGCTTAGAGAAACTCGAAACGCTTCTCTTTACCTACGACTTCACTGACCTCGCAGCAGCAGCGAAGGTTGTTGCAAACCTACAAGATAAGTTAGGCGATGCAATCGAGGCGCAGCGGACTGCGGAGTACAACCATAGTCGCCGACTTGAAACAGAAGAGGGACGATTGGAGCTGCTGAAACTTAAAGCTCACATCTTCCTCTTATCAGAAGAGCTAAACTATCTGTTCGATGCCATCAAATTAGCTCAAGATCGCTACGACGATCACTCTGACCAGAAGTCCGCCCTCTTGTTGCACGCGTCGTCTTCCGAAATATCATGGAGGATGCTAGACGAGAGACGAGGCCTCCTCTCGAAACTTGTCGTACAAGACATCAACTTTTATTGGCTCAGCCGACAGGACAGTTCAACCAGCACGAACCTTGCTGTAAGTAACCTTCAGGCTTTTGATGGTTCCAGGCATGCAACCTGGGCAGAGATTCTATCTAAGCATGATGAGCCGGTGAACCACCCACTTCTAAAGGTAAAAGTGTATAATCAATCTTTGGGGAATATACTAAACTTTGCTTACAGAGAGGGCTTTTCCTGCTGGCCAGCTGGACAGTCCTAGCACCTGTGGGCGGGATCACAATTTACGAGTCATTCGAAATGTCGTTACACCCCATGCGTTTGCAGATAGATGCCCGAGTCGGTCAACGAATAATGGAGTACCTATGGCCTGGAAGGAAAGAACGACGGCCAATCGATGTTGACGCGGAGAATATTTCGATGACACCTATACTATCACCTAATCAGCGAACATCACTAGATTCGCCACGAACTCTGCATGGTCCAAAACCTATACAGGGGTCTGGCAAAGGAGAGCTCGTACCTCCTTTACGGAAATTAGGTAGCTCTCGATCATTCACCGATCTGCGGAGTAGCCTAGGTGTTCCTGCCGTACACAAGATGTATTCCTCCGAGACCCTTCGGCAGCTGGCTATGCCAGAGGGTATAGATGGACACGAAAAGTACAAAGGGAAGTCTCAGGAAGATGGGGATGCCGCAGAGATGAAGACTCGTACTTCACAGAAGAGCTTCGTTCTGGTCAAAATATCGAGGTAATCATTCTCTGGCACATCTAGGTGTATCTTACCCAGTCACAGCCTGGACCTCGTGTTAAGCATTGTTAAGGAAGGCTCGTTTGAATGTCACGATGCGCGGATCAAGACTCGTGAGCTGGTATATAGGAATCAGACCTTAAGCGTGAGCTCTCGCCCTGTCATCAACGTTCGAACCAGTTGTAACGCCCAAACTTAGTTTGAAGAATTGGTCAACCAGTTTGTGCCATCAGACATGAGCTGGAGGGGCTGGGTAAAGATGGCTTTCCACCAGCCTCTTCTGCCCGTGTTACCTGTGGCTCGCGAACTGATCTCTAAGACAAAATGGGTTTCATCGAAGAATACGACCCAGGTTGATATAAAGGGCCCCCCACCCAGGCTACCTCGTGCCAGGGCTCTATCCGGAAACGACGATACAAAGCTTGCACTAGTTCGTTCCAAGTCTTCCAAAACCAAAACCAAATTACCAAGTGGCTGGAGGAAGGCAACTCGGCAAAAATCTGATGCCCCATCAACGAATATCACTTCCCTACCACTTACAGACGAGCCAGAGCCTCTAAATGAGGAAACGGAAGAGGGCGCCCGCTTCCCCTCTACTAGGCGTAAACGAATGATGAGCCTACTCAGTCGTGGGCTGACGAAAGGCAGTCTAGCAAGCGTGAGTCTAATTCCAGCGAATTCTTCAATAGAGACTAAACTTGTCTTGCAGCCTTCCAATGCCATTCTTCCACGGGAAGATAAGTAGGCAGTCCGGTCTTTACAGGTTATCTTTATCCTTCGAACTTATAGAACCCATGTATGTTGTACTATTTACATCATAGATAATGACCAGTTTGTGCTGCGCGCTGTTTGCATCTGTTATTTGGTGGATGACCGTCACCAAGTATTACTCCAGCCTCCACTTCTAATCTCATCCTCCCCTCTGGACGTTGTCATCTATGCCGTCTATACGGGTAAGGGGATCGGCCTATTCGACCCTTCACGAATCGCATGCAACACAAACACAACAAACGAGACCCCTGACTGCGCTGTTTGTGAATAATGTAGAGCCCAGAACAAGAGACACTACGCAGCCTGAAAGTACAGCTTTACCACGAATACAACGGTCTATGCCAACATTACATAGTCAATCTTCCGGTCCCCCTGAAGGATCACGGCCTCCCGCTCGTCCTCGCTCTGGTACAGCGACAAGTCGAATTCATACTTACTGCATCAACGGCTCCATGCGTTATGCACGCGGATCCGAGTTAGCAAATGAGAAATCCGCAGAGCGCCCCTCTTCACCTTTGCTGTTCACTGCTCCCAATGGGCTAGTCACCCTTCAAGGTCCCCAGGCGGAGGTTGTTGTACGCTCAGACGGGGGACCTGGTATAATGGGGAGTACACTGAGCTTTGCCGATTCAGAAGACTCCATAGGTGACCATCTACTACCGGACGTTCATCATGATGATGTCGTGGAACACTTGGATGTCATCGGTAACAATAATAACAATATTGCTTCTCACTGAAGCTTGACGATGTATCAGATCCTCAAGTCGGGACCGTTTCGAGTTTAACAAATGCCGCGAATGCAATATTGATGTATGTTGTTTTGTCTGAGCCCTCCCGCCTGTGATCTCTTATAAGTACAGACCCCCGCTATCATTTTACTCCCGAAAACCTGTTTTGGTCTTGAAAGGCCCTCCACCCTCAGTACTAAAGTACTCAGAGCTTGAAGGCCACAAGGAAAAACATTTACAAGATTCTTTAGATAGGCACGTTGACGACGTGCTTAGGCGGCCTTCCAAGTTTAGGCGAACTATGCAAGGTGTCTGGTCATTTCTCAAAACTCGTATAGTCTATCTCTTTTTTTGCGTTACTTCTCATCATCCATATTGGAATATTTATAGCACTGGGCGTACGTTTCGATACACCAAGCGTACCGTGAGCGATGGCTGAATTATATCGTAGATCGTGACTGGAATCTATGGGTTTTTTGTCGGTGGGAAATCCATCAAATTCAAAGACTTGATTCTTTCTGACTCTCAGTAGTATTTTGGGGCGCTGCAATTATTTTCTTCGTCGGTAAACTAATCAACTTCCATAACCCCAATACTCAAGGGTTCTGGGTCGAGGTAGCCTCACAAGTCGAAAATGGTAAGAATCGTGTATCAGCTCTACCTAATTACGATCAGACTCAAACCACGTCAGGCCTTTTTACTGTCACTGGTATCGGATTAATACCTTATCGGGTTTTAGACACCTATCGCAAGTAGTTCCCTTTCCCCTTTCTTTCCCCAATCATCTTCGAACCAGGAATATTTTGGATTTGGCACTACAAACGCAAGACTCGGAAACTTCGTGAGAAGGCGGGTCTACCACAGCTATTCGACGAAGACGATCTTCCCGATCCTAAGTATGATCCTAATTACGTTCATGTCCTGACACCACAAGAAGAGATCTTTCTATACCGACGTACGTGGAAAAACTATCATTTGAGCCAAATTCTTCCTAAAGCTCATAGAACAACGCAAATTCCGCTACTCCCAAACTTGGTATCGGCCGCATGGAACAGAAACCCACAGAGTCAGAATTATTACTTAGCTATCATTGTCATACCGCTCACGGGTCCTCCCCCCTTACAGGCATTCCCTATCAAGTATGTACTGGCTACGTGATTAAAAACACACGCTGAGATCGTGCTAGCACTGCACTTCTGATATGTCTGTTCAATGACGGGAATTCCATTTTTCAGGTAGAGCTATTCCATACTTACCTCTAGCATCATTCATAGTCATTCTGCCAAGATAATGTTATGTGGGACAATGTGGGGTCTTGACCGGTATATTCCTAGCAAACTTCACATGCCTTTAACAACTTTGTATGATAGATTCCAGCGTCCCGCATGGAGCACCGGTATACTTATACCATGCAGCTTTCTCTGTGGAATTGTTGCCGCCATTTTCATATGGCGGGGAGGTCAAAAGACGAAGAGAATAGCGGAAGTAGAGGAGCGACTTCGAGCAGCATTATTCGCTGATTTGACAGAACATCGGACCAAAAATACAGGGCCTCATCGTGAACCTAGAGATGTCGTGGAAAAGCTGCCCGACGACTTGAAGGAGAGCGAGATGGCTATAGACGAACATATGACCATACCTTCCTCGGCAGGGAAAGCACCCTCGACATCGGACTGATTTACCTATCGCGAAGATACATCTCCACAAATTATACCCCTACAGGACTGGTATTTGTTAATATATCTTACTGAAGACGCTGTAGATATGCCTCCCATCCTGCTACCATGTATTCCCTTGCGCGCGTAGAGATGGCGTCGGTTGAGTCTAGGCTAGTAGTGCCATAAACTCCTCGCCCTACGATGATAACGTCGCACCCAGAGTCTAATACGACGTCTTGTGGAGTCCTGTATTGTTGTCCCATGGAATCACCATTTGAGTGAAGTCCCACTCCAGGCGTCAGGATCAGGAAGTCTTCAGTTTCGTTGGCTGTATTGCCCTGTTCGAGCTGCACGCCATCCAAGCGGCGCTGCGCAATAAACCCGATAACAAAATCACGATGAGCTCGAGCCATGCGCACTGCATCCTCAGTATACGCTCCAGTTGCAAGGGATCCTTTGGTGCTCATTTCTGCTAGGAGCAGAAGCCCACGACCCAAAGGAAGCCCGATAGATGATAGGCCAGAGATGATAGAAGGCCCAGGGACTGGGTGAGCATTGGTGATATGTGACCAGGTGGCGATCTTGTGCACCCCACTGGAATACTGGAGCGCGACAGTATTACCTATCAGTGAGAAGCGGTTTTGTCAGATTAAAATCGTATATCGATACATTGAAGAACTTGGTCACCGATGTCTGCAAACTTCCTGTCCTCAAATATGACAAAGTCATACTGTTGGCTCAGATCCTGGAGTTGTATGATTACATCGTGTTTGAAGTCCTCGAGGATATCGATGTGTGTCTTATTTTGAGATTCTATAAGCACACACGAAACAACCTTCAGAGAATAAAGAATGATGCCTTGATGAGACAGACGAAAGGGCCAACGGCGTGGATGATTGCAAGGAAATCTCTGGTCTTGGTAACGTCGACGCTAACAGCAAGATTAGATTTTTTACGTTCCATGGTCTCTAAGAGCAGCTTTGCAGCGGGGTTGGTGTGTTGTAGCGCCCTTTGGCCATAGGTTTTTTTGTATGGAGGCGTCATTCAAGACACAGAACAAAATAACAAAAATATTGTGTTGATATCAGAAAAAAAGGCGTTGCTCCGTCAACACCACCCAATACTTATGGCTTCAATAGTCGTTCACGAACGCGAACAAGGCGATGAAGATGTCGAGAGATACTCCAAGCGCACCAAGCTTGAGGAAGCACAACCTAAAGACGACGACTTAGCAGATGCGTCAGTTGGCGACCTTCCTGAACATGAACATATTCTACCCCCTAGCCACGCTTTACTAGGAATCCCACTACCTGTTGCTCATGAGAACAAAGCTATGAATTTCATGGAAACTGATGTTGGCATTTCGGAGTATGTTGGTGCTGGTGTGCCAAAAATCGAGGGTATCATAAAACAACGGTGAGCATTGAATGTGCTTGTGCTTAGGCTAATATGAATGTAATTGAATATATCCAGGTTTACAGACTTCTTAGTGTATGAAGTAGACCTGGACGGCAACGTGATCCACATAAACTCTCTCCATAAACCAGAATCTCCAAAACAGGCGCTAGTCCCACAGGTCGAGTCAGGCCCAGCTGCTGAGGATAATGCCAAGGTACAAGTGGCTGGAAGCATAGTGGCCATAGGACAAAATGAAACGGATGAAACCATGAAGGAGGACCATGGAATCAATACTAATAATGATCCTTGGCCAGATCGATTTACGACGACGCTTTCCCCTTTTCTCTCCGCAGGCACGATCGAGGACATCAAAGAAATGTACCTTGAAGGGTCAGAGCCTCCGAGGAGAAGCGATAATGGCTGGGGAACCCGCACTCCTCGTCCCGAAGTCTCATCCAGTGATGCTCATGTAACTGCCGAGCCTCCTCAAGAGGAAACGACAACTGCTGGGAAAGGTAGACGAGGAAAGAGTCAAGGCGGCCGTGGTCGTGGTCGTGGCGGTCGTGGTGGTCGTGGTGGTAGCGTTACGGAAGATACTAGGAGGGTCTTATCTGGTGTCTGTGTTTTACTGTATCAATATTTCTGCTCACGTTAACCAACACCCATCGTATTACAGCCAATTGCATCAAAGGAGGCTCGAACGGCTTTACACACAGCCGTCCGTGATCTATTTCGTGGAAAGCTAGACACTGAGACGGATACATCCACTGCCGCCTCTGACGAAGGCTCTCGTATCATAATCAAGTGGGCACGTCGCGGCAATGGGCGTGGTGGTGGTAAGAGCGGGCGAGGTTAGTAGTATCATCAAGTTTGCTTGCGTGTGCGTCTGATTATAGGCCTATGAGATCAGGCGATACAACTGGCGACCGCCCGTCTCGCGGCACATACCCCCCTTACATTCATTTCACACTCCAAAAAACCAACAGAGATACTCAGGATGCATTGGGTCATCTTGCCAGGACACTTCATGTCAGTGTTAAAGATTTATCCGTTGCTGGAACCAAAGACAAGAGGGGTATCACGGTTCAGCGGGTATCTCTCAGACGTGGCAATAAAACAGTTGAAGATGTTTGGAAACTTGCCAATTGTCAGAATGGGCGTCGTACTCCCAACGAAGCCGTGACCGAGCGTGGCGAAAGAGGTATCAGGATCGCAGACCTTAATTATCGCAAGGCTAGCTTAGAACTAGGAATGCTTAAAGGGAATGCCTTTTTAATTACTCTTCGGTGAGCCTACTCCACTCAACTTGACCCCAAAGAATTATCAGTTCAATTTGTTTTTGGCAAACAGGAGTGTCGCAGTAGATTCCGTCGAGACTCTGCATACTGCTCTCAACATCATCAAAATGAAAGGCTTCATTAACTACTATGGTAATGATACACCCTAATCTTCTTTTTTTTTATACGCTGGCCTTATTACCCTGTAGGCATGCAACGCTTTGGAACTGCTTCCGTTCCTACTCATGCTATCGGCTTAGCCTTGCTGAAATCAGAGTGGCAAACAGCAATATCTCTGATTCTGCGGAAAAGGCACGGGGAGCATCCAGATGTTGGTCTCGCCCGTGACGCTTGGCTTGTTGACGGGGACCTTGATAAAGCATTGGAACTGATGCCGAGGCGTGTGGTGGCAGAGCGATGTATCCTAGAAAGCTTTAAAAAGCAGCGCGGTGATACGCGCAATGCAATGGGGGCGCTTTCCACTGTGAATGATCTCTTCTCCGATATCCGTTTGCAATTTTACACAATCCCTGTTTACAGATACCTAGGAACCTTAGGCTGATGTACATTCACGCGTACCAGTCTTATGTATGGAACGCCATTGTTTCGGAGCGCATCCGCATCTATGGCATTGACAAGCCAGTCGTTGGCGACCTTGTTTTTGAGACGGGGCTCGCGTCTGACAACTCTTCTTTGGAGTGCGACGAAGAGGGTCAAGCTAGTGTCGAGGCCGGGGGAAAAGGTGCGTGCATTTCCGCTGGCCTGACATATTTTTATGTTCCCTCAGATGAAGCAACATTCAACAACCGTAAAAAGTCTAGGAAACCTTACGTTGCCCCTCGTATCAAGACGTTGACTGAAGAGGATTTGGATAATTACTCTATTTTCGACGTGATAATGCCGTTACCCGGTACGGATGTCGCATTTCCCGGGGGTGTACTTGGGGAGAAGTATAGAGAATACCTTCGGATGGACGGTTTGGATCCCGACAACTTTGTCCGGAAACAAAGGTGCGATTTATAGCTGCCGGCCCGGCAAGATCGTGTATTTGCATAGCTCAACCGGTAGTTTCTCTTGTGTAGGGATTACACCCTTAATGGATCCTATCGGGCGATCCTTCATCTGCCCAAGGAATTAAGCTGGTCTGTTTTAAGGTATACTGACCCAGACGTCGCTCTTGCTCAGGCGGACGAGGACAAGTTACTTGGTTTCGATCCACCTGCTGTAGTAGGTGATGGAAAGTTTATGGCTCTTCAAATCAACATCACTCTTGGGACGGCATGTTATGCTACAATGGCGCTGCGAGAAATAACCAAAACAGAAACAAGCTCCCACTTCCAAACTGGTCTCACGAACGCTGCAGAGGATCAAAAATATCGGGGGATTGACACTGAGGCAACATTGGATGACGACATGGGGGAAACAGAGGCTGCAGCTGAGGTATCTCCTGACACGTAACGACTGTTAAAACGTTGGCATTATGCACAGAAGAAACCGGGTACAGTTGCGCGCAGCACGCAGTTTCATGTTGATGTGATGGATCAATATTCAATACTTAGTTACGGTTGACTTGGCGCGTTTAATAACCATTTTACCACGTCTGCAAAAGCTCCAGCTTCTCTCTCATGCTATAAATTATTCACCTCTTGTCATATACCTACTATTCTGTTTCCTTCTTCCCTTGAATCCTACAAAATCTCGCTAGTATGGCTCATGTGGAAACAATCGTCTTTCTCTCCTTAATACTTGACTTATTCGCATTTACCATTCCTCTTCCCCTTTTCCCGCGACTTATCGAGTGGTACACGCTAGTAAGTTACCTACCGTATAATACAGCTCGACTTGCTCAATTACACATAGCGAGAATCTTCAAATACTTCAGGGTTCCTATCACGGACGCTGCAATCTGTTTCGTTCATCAGGAACTTCTTCTATAACGCCAAAACTCATTCACGCAGATGGGATGTGGTCCTACTCGGTAGGTGGTTGTTGCATATCGTTATCATGTATAATTCAGTGGTCGTTACAGGAGGACTCATGGGATCTGTATTTTCGTAAGTCTAATCCGTTTGGCTAGTTGTGGAAATGGGCTTCATATACGAGACAGAACACTTCAGTTTTTCGTGTCGCCCTACATTGGTGCTCTGTCGGACAAGTATGGAAGAAAACGTGTGCTGCTTATTACAATGGCCGGGAACATACTATCTGCTGTCGTGTGAGTGATCCAAGTTCAGACTTGCGGATTACACTTACATAGTCTATGAAATATCCAAGATGGGTGCAATCCACAACTTTCGCGTCATATGTATTGTCAAGGATAATTGGGGGTCTAAGCGAAGGTAACGTACAACTCGCAATGTTGGTGTCATAGGTTTATTCGAAAGCCATCATTGACTTGTAATATCTATCAGTGCAATTCTTTCTGATGTCACTACACCCTCAAACCGAGCAAAAGCCCTTTCGTATGTTGGTATCGCATTTGCAATCTGCTTCTGCATAGGTCCTCCCATTGGTGCTTACTTTGCATCTCGTCCCCTCCCACACTCCATCGACGCTTGGGGCCCAGAACTCAACATCTATGTCGCCCCTGCCCTACTCACCCTGATGCTTCTAGTCTTGGAAACTATGTTCCTTATGGTATTTCTACCAGAGACACGAGGGTTTACCTCCCATAAAAACCGAAACAAAGAAAGCACGGAGAGCTCGGCAAAATATTCCAACACCGATGAAAAAGATGCCCATGACATTACTGCATCTGCACCTCCACTTAGCGTCCAGCAACGGCTAACAACACTCAAATCCCTCCGCCGTCTCCATTTTTTGTTTCTCGCTATATTCTCGGGCATGGAATTTACTCTCACCTTTCTGACTTTTGACCGTCAGTAGTCTTATTCGGGTTGACTCTCTTAGGCAGTACTGACAATTACCACAGTTTTCGACTGGAATAATAAACAAAATGGAATGTTGATTGGTTCAATAGGTGTAATGAGCGCTCTATTGCAAGGGGGGTATGTTCGCCGTGCCACGTCGAAGGTCGGCGAGGCCGTTATGGCAAGGCGTGGTGTTTCAGGCTGCACTGCTGGCCTCTTCCTTTTGGCTTTGCTTCCGCGTTATGTGTCACCACATCCCAGGGTGGCCATGAAACTCCTCCAAGGCAGTGCTATATGCCTGGCTTTTACCAGTGCAACAGTGGTCAATTCTTTGACTGCGTTCGCTTCTCTACAATGTGATGAGCCCAGGTTCGATGAGGTCACAGGGAAAGTCACAGAGGAGCACCCTGAGCTGACGAAGGGCAAGGCACTGGGGAGGTTTAGATCGTCTGGTCAGCTAGGACGAGCAATTGGTCCTCTCATGGGTACGTTGCATGGTGTTAATTGCTTTGTGTTATTCGTATGACTCACTTGGAGATCATACAGCATGTATCTTGTATTGGACGTTCGGCCCGTCTATTACTTATGGGGTATCAGCCTTAGCTATGTTGGCGATATCGGTCAGTATAAAACCGACAGCAGGAACGTTGTGAAACACTGCTGAGCACCCTGGTGTTCATTGTCAATACTGAACATTGTGAGACGGATAGTTGTTTTATGCATCGTATATAAGATATATCGCTCTCCAAGATGGAGGGGTCTAGATTAATAAAAAAGAAATGGCCAGCCAATGTGCAGGCAGGAAAGTCGAAGACGACATATCGTTTGTAGTTTGAGTAATGGAGATTGTGGCCGTTTCTATCACAACATCGTAGCATGTCCCAAATTGCATAAGAGCCGCTAAATTTAAGATGCAATCATTATGAGAACCATCGTTTATGGGGTATCAGAGGATTCACTTTATGAAATGTAGGTCGAGGAGCAAATAACAGCAGCGGGGTTACAAGTTCCATGAATTTGGAGGACGAGATGTGCTGCGTGACCTTGACGAACCACCGATGCTACTACCACTTGACTGTCTTTGGGGAGGACGATCATTTAAATCAATCAACAGGTCTTGGGAAGTCCTTGAGCTCGAGGAGAGGTCTGGTGGATAGCCACTTGAACGATGATCTTGGTGTAGACCAGCGTTACTCTCCAAGTCAGAACGATAAGAGGTCTTATCGGGAGGGAATTGAGGGGTACGCGAGACAGAGCTTGAAGACGGTATACGCACTAGTCCGGGCGCTTGTTCGAGTTCTATTTCTGGTGTCTGTGTGAATATCGCTGGGAGGAAGAACAAGACACCTCGGCTGGAACGTTGTCGTCTTGGCCGCATAGGCGTGCGTGGGACGTCTTCCCGGTTGCTTAGTGTGGCAATTCTGTTCCTAAGCCGGTGGAAAGCCTCGACGATAGGGCTTTCGGTACGACCGGCATAAGTGTCTATAGTAGTGGATATATCTGATAAAGATGGAGAGGAAGGGGTAACGTCGTCGAAGGGGAGATGCAGAACTGAAACGCCACCATTAAGGGAGGTAGGGGATCCGCTACCATCGGGGGTAGGTGGTTGGGTTGAGGAGGCAGACCGCCCTCCGAGATGGATATGCCATCGACCTGAGTGATGAACCAGGCGAGGAAGTAGAACCTCATAACCGCCGATCCTCCTCAAGCTGTATCTCCTCTGCCTATTTCCGGGTAATCGTATGATCCCTACGATAAGAACGAATAGCCCGACCCACATGAGTGCTTTGCCCCATGTTCCTAAAAAGCCGATGAAAGCAGCATCGTCTGCGTGCCAACTGCTCCCATAAAAGTGAGAAAAGAAAGAGTTAGGCGCCTCGCCTTCTTTAGCATTTTTCCCGTAAAGTGCTTTTGGTAAAATTCGTACATCTTCGACGGCAGTGTTGGGATGAGAAGATGTGTACAAGCCGTATTGAGCGGAGAGAAACATGGGACCGGTAGAAAACATGACGGTAGGGTAATTAAGTATCCAGGAGTGGTCAAAGGTGACGAGATTATGGATAGTCTGCTCCAACAATGGATGACCTTTTTCCGAAAACATGAGATCGTTGGAGACGCCAACGGGGATAGTCTTTGGGAGTACGACCGGATATACGAGAAGAGGGTCCATAGGTCTTATGCAGCCAATATCAAGGTCCATGTATACACCGCCATAGTAGTGGAGTACAAAATAACGGATAGCATCAGCACGTTGGATAGGGTAGGTATAGCCGTCAAAATTTTCGAGGAACCATGGGTAATGCTCAGCAATAAATTGGCGAGATGATTCATCGGTCCAAAGAATATATTCGCTGGAACAAGACGTTAGTTGCCAGGTTAAAAAGACGATGTGACTAAACGTACTAATCTGGCATCATTTTTCTGCATGCCTCTGATATTCCTTTCCAACGGGCGGGTAGAACGCTCGTCTTCCACGTCTGATGGAGTATGCGAGGTATGCGTTCGACTTGACCATGCTCAGAGGCGTTCCAACGAGTCGCATTGTCGAGAATAGGGACTTCAAGTTCAGATAAATAAGCGTTTGGGTTTATTGCGAGATAGTATGTGACAGAAGAGAGAACGACGACGGTTCCAACCAAGAAAAGAGCGAGAACAGATAGACAAACGTAGAGAATACGACGACGGTTCATGGAGTGAGATGGTAAAGGGTAATATTAATTACGTAATTACATAAGTCGCGTACCACACACACATCCCCGCTGGGTTAGACTTAGGGGTTGCCCCACTTGTCTTCCCTTCCTTCAACGGTAATCAAATACCAGTTGGTCGCATTTTCATCGCAAAGATGTCTTGTACACGAGGTTCCAGTTCGCCTAGTGACTTTACTAAATCAACATCATCCCAAGCCTCCCCAAGCCTTCTGAGCCCTTCAAGTACTACTTCCCAATCTCGTCTTGACCAGTCTTGACCTCGTCTAGCTCCCTGGTTGCTGTGCGGCTTGCTCAGAAAAGCCTCTATCGTCGGATTTGTCAGTGGAACCCTCTTCTTGTCGTTTAGGTATTCCAAGATGTCAAACACTGTCCATTCCATGTAGTGTCGAGTTTGTCTTTGCCATTGCGGCGCATAACGGGATGCCGAGCTGCCTTCCAGTGCCTCGCCACTCGAGTGAATTTCTTGGCCTCCAACGCGTCCGACCAGCCTAATCAATGGCTTCGTCAAATAGTCAATCACATCAAGGTGAAGTACATCGAGAGCATGACTAGGCTGGAATGTATCGACGCCAGACGCTTCGTCGTCCACGATCATCGGTTCGTCGTCCGTGCTGTTGTTCCTTGGTCATCCGTTATTGATCTTCACGTGTGCAGGAGCCAATGTTAATACTATACCCTATGAGCACAATCCGAATGATTTCCTCACTATCCCAGGTATGTGTAGGCGAGACCGTTTGTATACCTTGCAAAGATGGGGGGATCTCAGATTAGTTATCAGTACATAATGGCCGGTACTTGCGTACCTGCTCTCTCCGACTCAATACATAAATTTTTATCCGCGCTGCAGAGGAGCGTTGCTCGACTTTGGCCGAAGTAAATGCAGCAGTCGAGGATGAGTGCGTCATTGATCCGTTCGGGTCCAAATTCCTGAGTTTCGCTTGCAAGGTCAATGTACAGTTACTGTCTTGTGAACCTTGTGAGTACGGACCTTGCCTGGGTCACTGGTCTTCCAGTTGCCTGACGCTTTACATGTTTCTTCATTCGCTTGAATCTTGACCCGCTTCCGCTCTTTAATCTTTTCGAGAAGCCATGACGATGCCCGCCTTGCAAGGCGGGTCAGCCCATCGCGGTTTTTCTGCCTGTATTACCAACTTTGTGAACTTGAATACATGCAGTAAAATGACTAAAGCGTACTTGTCTAGCTCGTAAATGACCACACCTGGTATCACAACAGTGACGGGCAAGGACTGGCCTTCAACATCCTCCACAAACTTTCTGATAATGTCAAAATGGTGGAGAAGGATATTTGTGTCGAGAACCAGAAAGGTCGAGTTATCCAGGAGTGGAGCCTAGGCAGAGGTCAGTGTTAGGCCATGGAGTGATATTGTCGAGTGCCATAATAGACGTGCTCACTTGCATCTCGACATCCTCGTTGGCGAGCTGATCAATCTTTCGGAGTGTGGCATGGAGGCGTGGATCTTGGGGATGTGTGTCTATAAAGTGCCATGAGGACTGGAAAGGCTGGCAAGTAATGATAACCGTACAAATGGCGTTTGACGAACTAGAGGCGGCATCGTAATAATAAGAGCTGGTGTCTGGCATTGATGATGATAAGAAAAGAGAAGACAATGTGCTCATTAATCGTCACGCCCATATATGTACTCAAAAATGAATGATATTCATTGTCCTATCTAATGTTGTATATGATGTGATGAAATTACAGATGCTGTGATGCGGCTTAGAAACTTAGAGAATAAGTAGCGATGACTCCTGTCATGTTTGATGAGTAGAAAGGAATGGTAAGGAAGTACTCATGGCACCACAGATGGTGATAGCGCGATCTTTTTCACTGGTGGGGTCAGCGCCTCCGTAGACGCCGTCGAATCACTTTGATCGATCTTACGCTTCGTCCCAGCGAGCTGCGGCGGGGACCCAGAAGGTGACTTCGTTTTCGAGTCTCTCATGCTTGAAGGTGGTGGTGTAGCTCGTAATGCATATGCCTCAGGGGTAGCAGAACGACTTTTTCCTGTAGTTAACTCAAACCGTAGTCGAGCAGCCAGACTACTGGTCGATGCAACAGCTTCAGCATGGCACGTGGCATGATACACCTATGCTCTGATGAGACCGAAGTGCTGTGCTACATCGGAAATGTGCGTACCTTATCGTCTTTCTTGATTGCGTTCTTCCACACCCAATCCTCGTCGTCCTCGAGAAATTCCGACTTAAGAATCTCCTTACATATCGGACATGAGATAGTTTTAGCTTCATCGCCGGTGGGTACCACGACAAACATTGCTCGTAACTCAGCATCACGTTTCGCAAGCTCGGCGGCTGCAGCAGCCTTGGGGTTGAGGCGACGAACTCCATCAGCCAAGCCCTTCCCTTTGACATTCGAAAAATCATGTACCCAATCCTAGATGTTCAACGTTAGTGATTTCTACAAAAGATTTCAGAATAGTTTTACCTCTAGGCCAATAAACCAACTGCGACTATGGCCCCGCCCGATGTTCTGATTAGCCTTACGATTTTGTCTGAAATGCATATCCAAGTGATCCTCCATGCTCTTCTTGCCAGTGATACTGTCAGAAAAACGAATTCCACATTGTTTACATTGAGCAGATAGCTGGTCGTACAGAAACTCTACAATGTTCGGTCGTCTCCTGCCGATTACCATTAGTATGATTATGTGTTAATAGCACGTCAGAATAGCGCACTTCGTTATATCCGAGCTTGTAAGTTTGACGTGCTGTGAAAGAATAGACTGTCGGTAAGCTCTAGAAGCTTCTCGCTCCAGATTATCATGATCGACAATTTGCTGTTTGACGGCCTCCTCTTGAGACGTTGCTCCAGCACCTTGAGGAGTCCCACTTGCAGAGACGACGCCGGCCTTCAACAGTGTGGATAGAAGGTTGGCGATTTGGGCAGGGGGAGCTAGGGCTGGCGTAGATGTAGATGTAGATGCTGACATTGGAATTGGGGCTTGAGGAGGGGCTTCTACTTTACTGGCTCCAGACAGAAATGATGCACTGGGGAGGAAGGACGGTTGAGCAGATGATTGGGAAGGATAGGATGATTGAGACTGCCACTGAGCAGACGTTGCTATAGGTGGATGTGGCGGTGGCGGTGCGGTGTTTCGAACAAGACTACGCAGTTGAGACAATATTTGTTGGAGCTCAGCCTGAGATACCCCAGCTTCGACTAGTTTTCTGAGCTAAATGGGATGTTAGGACGCAAGTAAGAAAGGGTGACCGGACTCACTTGATGAAGAACATTGACATGGTTTTGTGAGGTGACATCGTACGGATTAGCCTGCAAAGCCCGTTCCTTCTGTCCTAATGTAAATTCAAGTTCGCTGAGGACCTGAGCTTTATTGATACGATCGGGTGCGTCATTGAAACCTGGTAAGGACTGGATACATTATATATTTGTTCATCACGTTACAACAAAAAATCACTCACGCTTAGAGTTGAGCCGTTGTCACTCCATATACCCCTTTCAATCGCAACTTGTGTGGCGACTCCAAAGAGTTCTTTACCATGAGGGGAACCGGTCCGCCAGGTTAACAGCATCTCCTCCATTTTACCTCGAGTGGTCTCGTCGACCTGGCCATACGTCTCCAGAAACAAATTGATAACAAACATGGCAAAGTGGCGAGCATACGGCTCATACACATTCTTAGAGATCGCATCCAAAAGATAGAACGAAGGCAACTTCATCCACGGCGGAACCTGTATACATAGCCAAAAATGGAAATGATGAGTCAGCAATCCGCGGTATGTGAAGGACAGGAGAAAGGTAAACAGAGCAAACAGTGGGCGCGGCTCAATTCTGATTCTGCTCATAGGCCAGCCATCTTACTTTCTCAATGTAGTACTACTAAAATACATAACAAAATTTTGGCAACACAAGATAATCATGGATGCATAGAACACCAATAATCAAATAGCAAGCCAAGGATAGTGACAGTACTGTCAAGAAAAAGACTCACCCTTCGAATATGACCTTCTAGACACTGAGCAACGATCTCCGCATATCGGGAATATTCTTGAGCGAGCATCGATAAGTTTTGAATAATCGGTCTAGAATTAATATTGAGTTCCGCTAGTCGAGTAGTGTATTCACGCCGAAACGACGCTGGATCCAGCTGATGGTAAACTGGTGCTGAGGGAATTGGCGGAGGGGGCTGCTGGTACTGATACTGATATCCACTATGAGCAACAGGTTGGGGATAATGGGAATACGGGGGCTGCCCATAATGGCTCTGAGAGTAGAGAGACATGCCAGCCAATGAACTTATGCGCAGTTGGGAGAGGTTAAGGTAAAGTCTTAAGAAGATAACGGCTAAGAAAATCCTACTGGTAGTTAAATAGGAGATGATCGTGCAGTTCGTGTCAAAATTCAATGGTTCACACACATCCACAGTCAGAGACGGCGAAGACGAATGAGTAGCACGATGGTGGTGGTTGCTGTACAAGGATCGGAGAGCAACGTGACAGCCGACTTCGTTTAAAACCCCGCCCATTGTCCGATGGCTGACACAACTCCGGGCCGGGAGTAAATAGCGGTTGGCCATTCATGACCACGACATGTAGTTGCACGTACTCATTAACCAGACTATTGTGACTGCTACCATGTACTATACCAAATAAATTAGGCTGCAAAGGAGGTCTTTGCGCCCTTCTAGCAATTTCCGTTACGTTGTGGTAGGAACTCGCAACCTAATTGAGTAGTGGTTACGTCAGCATACTGGAGCAAAACCTATCACCAAAGCCGCATCTACTCAACCCCGCCTCAAAATTATCGTTCAAGGTATGTATTGCCCTACTATCTCTATCTCCAGTTCCCCAAGGGACTTTTGGATGTCGGATTCCATTCCACAATCGTTTTGACGATTTTGTTCGAACAAATTCAATGGATGGCATCAATAAATCTTGGATGACGGTCCCTTCAAATTTACGCTAAGTTATCCGTCTTAGATGCGCGACGTACTCAAGACCGAAGAGCTCGAAATCCCTGACGATGTTCAAGTCAACATAAAATCCCGTGTCATCACTGTCTCCGGACCTCGGGGCACACTCATCAAAAACGTCCGCCATGTTGATATGGACATACGGCTGGTGAAGGGGAAGACGACGCAAGTCTCCCTTGCAGTTTGGCAAGGTGGACGCAAGCATGTTGCATGCTTGCGCACAATCAGAACTATGATCAACAACATGATTACTGGTGTTACAAAGGTCCGTGATTCTGCAGGCATGTCATGGTACATCCAACAGATAGTCAACACAGGGTTTCCGCTACAAAATGCGTGCGGTATACGCTCACTTTCCTATCAACTGCATAATTCAAGACGATGGAACAAAAGTGGAGATTCGTAATTTTCTTGGGGAGAAAGTACGTCTCTGTTTATAGCTTCAATCAGCTGTTGTCCTTACTACGTAACAAAGACTGTGCGACATGTTGGAATGTTGAACGGTGTTAAGATTACAGAGTCATCGGCGCAGAAGGATGAGCTGATTCTAGAGGGTAACGATATCGACATGGTGTCGCAGTCTGGTATGTTTGACCCGCGGTTAATTCTCAACACCAACTATAATGCTTTCACAGCCGCCTCTATCCAAGGTATCTGCCGTGTACGGAACAAAGATATACGCAAGTTCTTGGATGGAATCTATGTGTCAGACAAGGGCCCCATCCCTGATTCTGCATAGTGCTTAGGGCACAGTGGTTCGATGTATAATTCATCATACATGTTACATGCGACACATCCTTTCTGTCCTCTAAGTAACCCGTCACCAGGATATGCAGTTCGTTCTATTTATGCAATTAAGGAACGAAAGGAATCTTTGTCCCGACTCGGTTTCGGTACTGGATGTACTCATCACCGAAGAATTTCGCCAATGCTTGTTCCTCAGCTATGTACAGATAAGATAAGAAAAGTTAGATTACCTGTATCTGATGCTCACCTCTTGTTCGATGGTAAAAGAAGCGCCATAGAAGATATGTGAAAAGGAGGAATGTCAACGGGTTCTGTAGCACAAGTTGTGTTCCTAAAGCCCAATAATAGAAGCCTGCATATGAAGGATGACGAAAGTGTCTGTGTAACAAGTAAGCGTATAGTGGAACAAAAGAGTAGCAGACTAACGCGTAAACACCATCGGTTACTAGCTTATGTTCATCTCGCTTCCGGAATGCGACAGTATGAGAAAAGTTTGTAGAGGCATGGATCATAGCGGTGGATCGTAGTGTTTGGCCCATTATAACCAAAGTTATCCCTTTAACCAGAGTTATTATCGATCTCACAAGTCTTGACTCAGACTTACCAATGTATGTAACAAATGAGAATGCCTTTAACTCTGGTTTCAGGTAGAGTGTAATGAAGTATTCCATCAATGCAGTACCATTTGCAACGTGGTACATGGCACCATTGTCGAGAAGGTAGGCTGTCTATAAATCAACATTGCATAGTGTTATTCATGGCTGGTCGACCC
Source organism: Calocybe gangraenosa (assembly GCA_018221785.1). Classification (NCBI taxonomy): domain Eukaryota; kingdom Fungi; phylum Basidiomycota; class Agaricomycetes; order Agaricales; family Lyophyllaceae; genus Calocybe; species Calocybe gangraenosa. Next base: position 46,711 of record JABCKK010015844.1, read on the forward strand.
ACAGTCAATACTACACTTTTCTAAATTCCATCCTGCAGTTACAGCGAACTCTCCCCAATGGAAAGCAGCCCAAGCGGCCACAAAAAATCCTAGCGGCGAGGTTGTCCACCAGAATGTACTGTATCCGCCAGCGATGAACATTGACAAGCCTGTTGAGAATAGACCTCCGAGCAGGAACGCAATAGTGGCTGAGGCGAGGGGTGTGTTAGGAATATTTCCTGGTGGGGTATTCGTAGCGACAGGAATAGTTTGCAGTGGGTGTGGTAGAGCTGCTGCTGCACGCTGCCTCATGCGTTCTTCCAAGGAATCTGAAGCCATGGCTAGAGTTATGAATGCAAAAAAGTCATTGTCAAAGCGGTTTTGGTTGATCACCGTGACAAACAACACAACATTGCGTAACGGATGTGACCCATGTTTCTAAAACGATGGCCACGGCTACCCGTCGTTCCTTGTGTATGTCGCGTATACTCCAATCGAGCAGCTCATGATCCATCTAAAATCCGTAATATCGCGCTAGTTGCGCATATCGGTAGCTATACAGTCCAAATAACATCGTCAACTCGCCTAACTTCTCAACAGACTCAGGGAAGACTACGTTGACAGAGTCCATTCTTCTGAGTTCTCAATACCTCTCTACCCGCGGCACAGTTGACACAGGCAGCACTACTACGGACTTTCTTCCTGCAGAACGGGAACGCGGCATTACGATTCAGTCAGCTAGTATTCCAGTCAGCTGGAAACAGTGGACCTTCAATCTCGTAGATACACCCGGACATGCTGATTTTGGAATGGAAGTGGAGAGTGCTAGCCGTGTCGTCGATGGTGCTGTAGTACTGATCGACTCCGTTGAAGGAGTTGAAGCCCAAACCAAGGGTGTCTGGAAGCAATTAGACAGGTTCGTGAGACTGTCTTTGAGAACCAAAACGCGGGCTTGAATGTCCTTTTTTTAAGGTATGGTGTACCTACACGGATCATTTTTTTAAACAAGCTTGACCGGCCAGGAGCCTCGTTTGCGTCCTCTCTTACTTCCTTACTTTTGCATAGACTCCATGCCCATCCCACGACTCTAATCCTTCCGATAGCGTCATTCGATCCTTGCCACTACGCGCAGGCGGAACCGGGCATCCAAGGCTTGGTTGATCTAGTCAAATGGCAGGTGTGGAAGTGGGATGATCAAGGAACGGCATCATGTTTTCCACTCCCACGAAACGATCCAACATTCAATAACTTGGAAGTCATTCCTCCCACCCACCCAATTATCCCCCACTTAATACCGGCACGTACACATCTACTAGACAGTCTGTCTATGTTTTCTGAGGAGTTAATGGACAAACTTCTTGCCCTTCCACATAGTCCTACTGCGTACCTTGACGTGGACAGCTCTTTCATTATACGCCACCTCCGCAGCGCCATGATTAAAAATGAAATCCTCCCTGTGCTTGGCGGATCAGCTACGAAAAATATTGGTACAAACCTTGTTATGGATTATGTCGGGGAACTATTAGCGAGTCCTCTTGATGTAACACATGACTCACAAACTCCCAATAGCCCTCTCAGGCTTCTTGCTTGGAAGGTTACGTGGGACAAAAGGCGTGGTTGGATGACCTTTGTGCGCGTATATTCAGGTACGTTGTCAGTTTTGAGCGCACGTCACGTACTGATCTTGTTTAGGCACCTTGACGCGGCAGAGTGTCCTCTTCAACAAAAGCAGGGATCAACGTGAACGTATCTCAAAGCTACTTTTGTTGTACGCATCCGAAACAGAGGAAGTGGACAAGCTTCCGTTCGGCTCAGTAGGCGTAATACTGGGACTCAAGTACACTCGTACTGGGGACACGTTGGTGTCTACTGGCGGCCCAACATCTGCACAATCTGTTCTTCGCGACATCATCCCTCCTACAGCAGTCATTTCTGCCTCTATCATCCCTCAGTCGCACTCTGATCTTCAACCTGTGCAAGAAGCCTTGGAGTCCTTAGCCCGTACAGACCCCTCCGTCCGCGTCGACATGCAAGAGGGCCAACTGTTAATCCATGGGATGGGTGCCCTGCATCTGGAGATCGTTGAAGGTCGGTTGAGGGACGAGTGGAACGCACGATTCGAAGTCGGTAGACGTCGTGTTAGCTATCGAGAAGGTTTAGGCCCTGGCAAAGCATCTCGAACGGCCAACCTGTGGCGAACAGATGCCGCTGGAAAGCAAGTAGAGGTCTCCGTGATGTTTGATATGCGACCACTAGAATTCGGCGAAAGAGGAGATCCCATCTGGGATGGTAATATCGTCCTTGATGAAAGGGGCCAGGCAATCCCGAACCCCGAAACGATGTTGGGGACCCCTCAATCTTATATTGCTCAAGGGATCTCAAGCGCTCTGTCAAACTCACCAAATAGTTCTCTGGCCATGTCGCATCTTTATGTCCAAATCCTAGACTACTCTCTTCCTTCCGGAGTTGCCCCCTCAATTCTGACTGGCGCATCGGCAGTGATCATGCGTAACCGCCTTCACGATGCTGGTATGGGCCCGATAATGGAACCATATGTCAATGTAAAGATAATGGTCACAGACGATAGCCTTGGAAAGGTTGTGAAGGACCTAACGGAGCATGGCGGTGAGGTTTTAGATCTCGGTGTAGGGTCAACAATAGCTATAGATGGAACGGAAGACATTGGGGGCTATCCCGAAGAAACCGTATACATTCCCCCCTCGTCATTGTCACCATCTGGTGGCACGGCCTCTTCTGGACCGTTGAAGTCCCACCAATTGAAGCGTTCTATCTACGCACTCGCTCCGCTTAGCAAAATGCTGGACTACTCTAATCGGTTGCGTGCTCTATCTGGCGGTCATGGTATATTCGACATGGTCAATGCAGGCTTTAAAACTGTCTCTGAAGCGAGAAAACTGGAGATTCTTGAGGAGATTGGACGTGCATAGATCTAAGCAAAAATATGATAGACCCTATACTCATATACTCTACCACTACACTGGAGTCATAATACTACCGGAGCTCTCTCATTTCGTCCGCGTCCCCAAAGAACATGTCAGTATCCATGTCCTCGTCGTCATCTGCTGCACCTGCTCGGGCTGCACCAGTATTGTTCAAGACCTGGCTGAAGAGCATCATGCCACCCTCATCACCAGAGTCCTCAGAGTCTTCCAGAAAGCTGGGGTTGAGCAACAATGACTCTAAATCCATGTCCACACCATGTATTGATGTAGAAGGCTCGTTCCTCTCGTAATCGTCAGGTAGGAATAAAGGAGTTTGTTCCCGTGGGCGGTGCCCCGGCATATGTGAGGTGTTACGTGGTACGGTGGCTGGCGCTCTGGCGAGCGCTGGTGTAGCAAATCGCGCCTTAGACACGGATCGCACAGGCGGCCATGGCTCCACGACGATGCACAAACAGAGCCCAAAGATATTGAAACCTTGGTATTTGAGCTGCAAAACTGGCTTAGGTTTCTCTTCCTCATCCTCTAATTCAAGTTGCATAGATTGAGAAGGCTGTTTTTGCCCAGGTGGGATGTCAACTTCTGTGTCATTCGAGGGTGGAAACTCTTCCTCGTCAATGACTTGATTTACCATTTCAGCAGTTACCACTTGCTCAACGGACTCCCCGCAAGTTAAATCGTCGTCAACACCGCCTGATTCTTGATATGCCCTGGTGGGTACGTTGATGGGCCGGCTGGATCTGCGAGGGGCCCATTGATTGGACGGGAAGAGACCTTCCGCATCCGTCGAGGCTGAAGATCCACCATCGTCTGAATCCCGTTCTCTAGCCTTCTTAGTCTTACGCTTTTTGCGGATACCTTCATTGATACTTGCATTTCCCCCAAATTTTGACTTTCGTTTTTTCTGACGTGACTTCGAAGGTAGCTGGGCCGGGGGAGGCATGTCCGCCAGTTGCTTTTGTGAAGAGACTGCGACAAAGTTCCTTGCCTGGAGGACATCATGGGTTTATGCAGACAATAACATGACGGAGCTTACTTTAATTACAACAGAGTGGGGCTCTGCTTTTCGAAAGAAGTAGCAGAATTGGTAAGTCTCTACCATATAATTTGATATTCTAGGTGCTTGGTGATGATGGAATGGCAAGGCTTACCTCCTCTATGCGTATCGACCGTGCCTTTCTTGGACGACGAGGCGCCCCCTTCGACAAGGCCAGCCTCTGTTTGTAGTTTTGGAAGAATACTTTGAATATTTAGATTGAAGAGTAGGCGAATGAGAAAAATGGACAACATACTGTGGTCTGAGATCGGCCAAAACATGCTGTAACACTATATCAGACATCCAGTTAACATGATGTTCATCGAGGTACAACTAGAGCCATGATCAGCTTTCTTCTGATACAAGCAGACATATAGACATACATATAGGGGAAGAACATTCTTCTCTGATATACGCAGATAAAAGGGGTTCCTTGTCTGAAAGGGCATTTACTAAGATACTCAGAGCTAAGGACGTGACTGGTGCACATGACCCACAAAACTCTGCCCATGAACATTGACCCGCGACGGCTGCTACAGCGACAAAGGCTTGCTTGTCGCTGTATCCACATCAGCCAGGTTACCAGAGCGTCCAACGCTCGTTACACACCTGTGGTGTTCGGAGTTGGTGCCATCTTCAGCTTTGCATACTATTTCTTCTACCCAGATTCATCCCGGTCAAGCCCGACTTTAGATACAAGCCCCCTCTCGCCATCTTATTTTACACCAGCAACAGTTGTATCAAACGAAACATCTGGACCAAACACTAGACTCTTAAAGTTAGCAGTCCCTCCTCGCCTTCTCCCCCACCGCAATGCATCCGACCCTTCAACGCCTACTTTCCCACCCATATGGTCCGTATACATAAAGAATGACGATATACAAGTGGAAAGGCCATACACGCCTCTCGAAGGCGTAGATAAAGAGGGACGGATGCTTTTCTGGATCAAGAAATACCCAAAAGGCGAGGTCGGTCGGTGGCTGCACGCCAAATCCGAAGGAGACAAGATAGAACTACGAGGCCCCGTCACAACGTGGCAACTGGATGAGGAAAACTGGGATGAGATCGTAATGGTACGTGATCTCCGTCTATCTGTCTTTGGCAAAGTTTCTTAGGCTCGTCCCAGATATCAGGAGGGACAGGTGTCACTCCTTTCTACCAACTGTTCCACTCAGTAATCTCTAGAAAGTCTGAAGCCGGGACTCGTTATACTCTACTTCACTCATCCCATAACTCTGTGGAACTCCCCCCACCTAGAATTTTAGACCCACTTTTTACGTTCGCAACTCAGAATCCGGACAGATTTCGCATGCAACTTTTTGTGGATTCCTTGGAGGGATCGTCTCTTTTCAAGCCACAGCTGGGTCGCATAGGGAAGTCTGCCATTGAACAGTGTCTTGGGTTGAATAGTCAGCGTCCCTGGTGGTATAAGTTCTACGGAAAGCAAGAAACCCCTACACAGAACCGCAGAATTCTTTTCCTTATTTGTGGACCTGAACCGTAAGTACCTATTGTGGTCATCGGCATGTACTACAACTACTAAGAACAATGTAGCATGATCAACGCGATTTCAGGACCTTTTGGACGAAATCTGTCTCAAGGCCCTGTTGGTGGAGTTCTAGGTCAACTAGGCTTCACTTCCCACCAAGTCCAGAAACTAAGCACAAACTAAACACTTGAAAACTCCCGTCATTCTTATAAGATGCTCGGGATATTCAGAGACGGCGCAACGGATATTTACATATACATAACTCCAACAACTGTGGGGAAACGATCAGGCAGCCTCAGCAGGAAAATCGGGTCCAGAAATGATGGCCTTAATGACTCCCTTGCCATCTTCACTCTTCCCTGCTCTGGTCGCCTTGAATGCACCAATGGCCTGATCAAAGGTGTATCTGAAAAGAATATAGACATCAGTAGAAACAGCATTGACTTTGTTTGGTTGATTTAGATGTACCGATGTGTCACTAGAGGCTTCAAATTAATTTTCCCTTGGGCAACAAGAGCAATCGCAAGGGGATAGTCCCCAGCCTAGCAGACAGTCACTATAGGAAAAAGTAATCATGCATTTTGCGCACCCCATAACGAAAAGAACCTTTATAGTTCAGCTCTTTTGTCATGAGTTGCCCAACGTCGATGGTGGCATCAGTGGTTCCCATTCCAACCTGCACGACTGTTCCTCCAGATTTTGCGATATGTAGCGCAGTCTGGATAGACACCTCTGCACCGCTAGCGTCAATAACCAGGTCTATGGCTTGACGCCCCCTAACCTCAATTGCTAGATCTTTCTTCATCTTCTCGGCATTCCGCCTACTATACGCAGGCTTTGCCTCTCCTTGCTCGAACGCTAGCGGGAGATAGACATCAGTCGCGGCATATTCCTTCGCGAATTTGAGTCGTTCGGCATTGATATCAACTGCAATGATACGGTGCGCTCCAAGAGCTTTTGCAACGGCCATGCAAAGCAGGCCGACCGGCCCACAACCAAAAATCACGATTGATTGGTTAGCACGAAATGCTCCGAGGTTGGAAACAGAGTGGACCCCCACTGCAAGAGGTTCGATCTTGCCTACGCTGTTAAGACTTGTGTATGCAAGAGATAATTCATGACATACCATAGCCCCGTCCTCGAGTGAGACATTTTCTGGCAATGGAAAGGCGAGATCGGCAGGTAAATGATAGTATCGACCTAACGTGCCATCATAGGGTGGTGTCGCGGCGAAATTGATGTCAGGACAGAGCTAGATTCAAGGGGTAGGTCGTAAGGGCAAAAAGTCAATCCGTTCATACGTACCTGATAGCGTCCAGACTTGCAGGCGTCACATTTTCCTACCACCCATATTTTGAATCGACACGTACTTGTTGAATGACCTGGACTCACGGCAAGTTGCACCTGGCTCCATTGCTACGCGGTCACCAACTTTGAGATGCTTGACATTAGAGCCGACTGGCAGTCAATGTCAATTGGTGAGGATTATTGCAAGTCCTATTTAGTACTACCTTTGGAAACAATCCCCGCTGACTCGTGGCCCAAGACCTGATATTCTCAAGTGCCAAATTTAGAAGCAACCGGATGACATGTATTTACCATTGGATCATTGACGATGAAGTCACCGATGCGACCATGAACGAGATAGTGCACCTGTAGACGCAGGTAATAAAAAAAAACTGGATGCGCGCCAAGATAGGCAAGGGCGTACATCTGAACCGCATATACCTGTACAAAGGGTCTATACATGTGTATGCACGCCATGACCTAACGCAACTCACCCGTTTTTTTTACCTCAACGAGAACCTGATCGGCGGAAACTTTACGAGCAGGTTATATCAGGACCTATGAGGCTTGGGAAGACGGCATACTTTCTGGAATGGGTCTTTGCTCATACACGATCTCCTCTATAGCACGCAAGACAAGTGACGGGTTATCGGACATGGTGGATGACGATGAGAGACGCGGGAAAGTAGAGATCTATGCAGCCATTTAATAGTTGTAGAATCTCGGGCTGCAAACGGACCGTTCAACCCGAACGGAGACAACTCGGGCAAACTCCGCCCAAGACCTATTACGTAAACATGGCTGACCTCTTTCCTCGACCTCAAAAAGTCTCGAATGGGCTGCTGGTCGGTCGAGACAGAGATGTCAGCCGCTCCTCCGTTAAAAAGGTCAGTCTCCGTCTAATCTGTTGCCTACTTCTTTTCTACCACCCCTGTTTTGTTTTTGTTTTTGTTTTTTGTTTTCTTCTACACTTTCAACGCTTTCTCTAATACCTCCTCTCATTTTACTATGGGCCGTGTCACTATCACAGATTCTATGCCTGATCTCAATGGGCTGACTATCGATAATGGCCGCCTCAAACTTCTGGAAAGTTTAGGCTCTGGAGCCTATGGCAAAGTCTACCTTGCGCTCGACGCGTTATCGCCCCTTGAGAAACCCGTCTTCTACGCCGTCAAATGTCTTCTCAGGCCACAGAAAGGATCTCACCAAGAAGAGTTTCAGACGCGCGAAATCACACTCCACCAGATGGTCTGCGACCACCCCAACGTCGTTACGCTTCACCGAGTCATCTACGACGAGGCGTATATATATGTAGTTCTCGACCTCTGTGCTGGCGGCGATCTCTTCACCGCTATTACGGAACACCAAGTTTTCCACAACAACGTACAGCTCGTGAAGAACTCGTTCGTCCAACTGATCGATGCCGTCAATTATTGTCACGAGAAGGGCGTTTTTCATCGGGATATCAAACCGGAGAACGTCTTGTGTTCTCGGGGTGGCAATGACATTCGCCTCGCCGATTTTGGGCTCTCGACGCTAAGCACCGTTTCGACAGATTTCGGTTGTGGTAGTTCGTATTACATGAGCCCAGGTTCGGGAACCCCTCCCCCCCGTGTCATTAACGTTTAGTCACATTTTTTAAACTAGAATGTATCGGCAAAGAATTTTCAGTCGGCCGCTACTCTACTCGGCACAGCGATATATGGTCGCTGGGAGTGATTCTCACGAACATGATATCTGGGCGTAACCCATGGCGCTACGCCACTGCCAAGGACGAGTGTTTCGCCGCTTATCTGCACGATACAAACTTTCTTCGACAAGTGCTACCTATTTCGCATGGAGCGAATACGATTTTAAAGCGGATTTTTACCATCAACCCTTTATGTCGGATATCATTAGCGGAGTTAAGGAAAGAGATTCTAACGCTTGACACGTTCTTTATGACCGAGGAGGAGATATCGACTGCGAACGAGACTGTACGGGCGGCAGCTAAGAAGGCACCCTTGGAGGAAGACGAACGGCGAGCAGTGACAGTGGGCGATAAGACGGTGTTTGGCTCGGGTGACGCGTCGGATAGTTCAGTCAGCTCTGATGAAGTGTACGTGTTCGACAGTCCAAAGGATGATGTTCCTGCGTTATCAAAAGAAGAAGAAGAAGAAGAAGTGTCTGCAAAGTGGTTGACTGTGCCTGGCACCCACTTAGGACCAGAGTCGGCCATTTCGACGGGTGCATCTGGGTCGAGGACTTCAGGTTCAGATAGCGACGGACCTATCACGCCATGTACCCGTTCGGTTGAGCCAGCGATTGTAGTTGTCGACTTTGTGGAGGGTGAAGGGTTAGGGGTCTCAGCGATGAGTTCCTGTGTAGAGAAAGCGCAAGCGCCAGTGCAAGAGGGCGAGAGCAAGTCGAGGATAAAGAAGGTCTCGAACCGGAAGCAGTTGATTCGGCTAGCGTTTGAGCGAATCAAGGGTCTTTCTTCAGGGAGTGGTACATCTTGATGGACGCTTTTTTAAATTTTTATTTCCAAGTAGTCATGTGTTATGTTTTCTTTTTTGTAAAATTTATTTTGAACGAGGGTTTGTTTATAACTACACAAGGTAGAGAGAGGGATGAGTCAAATCCACCCGGATCCCACCAGTTTACACCCTGATCCATGTAGTTCACCCTGATTAGATGTGGTAATAGAGTAAGAGTAAGAATGATAGTACAGGGATATGCGAGTCGTTGTAATAACTCTGGGTTTTTCGCTAGTTAAGAATATCTGTAAGCCCCTTTGTCTATCGATATATCGTATCGTATCTATATTATCCATCGATTACTATCAAGCACGTGAGGGCGTTCAAAGAAAGGTCATATATCGCGCAGAAAAAGATGAAACCATCTTCATCCTACCACCATCTCCCTCCCTTCCCTTTTTTTTACCTGTTTAATATCTAGATTACCATCGTATCATTAGAAAAATGGTTCTTTCCAGTGTTCTAGGATTCCCTCGGATTGGTATGAATTTTAATTTTAATTATTTATAATCGCTGATGAGGAGTGTGATAGGGGCCAATCGTGAAGTGAAGAAGGCCGTTGAGGCTTATTGGGCTGGCAAGATTTCAGCCGATGAGTTGACGAAGGCTGCTGCAGATGTGAAAAAGACGAGCTGGACGAGTGTGAAGGCTCAGAATGTTGATTTTGTACCAAGGTGTGTGTTTGTGATCGATAAGATGGATTGAACTGAACGTGGTTGTTAGTGGTGAATTCTCATTGTATGATCATGTGCTTGATCACTCTGTTGCATTCAATGTTATACCGAAGCGATATGTGGGACTTGGATTATCGCCATTGGATGTGTACTTTGCTATGGGACGTGGACGACAAGCTGAAGGAGTGGATGTGCCTGCTTCAGAAATGAAGAAATGGTGAGTTTTTGATGACGACACTAAAACTAAAACTAAAACTAAAACTATAAATTAAGGTTTGACTCGAACTATCATTTTGTTGTACCCGAGTTTTCGGAAGAAACAGAATTTAAATTAAACTTTAACAAGGCAGTCGAAGAATTCAAAGAAGCCAAGGCGGTGGGTGTCACGACTCGGCCTGTCGTGCTCGGTCCCATCTCCTTTTTGGCACTCGGCAAGGCTGCCAAGGGCGCTAAACCCGAGTTTCAGCCAATCACGCTTCTCTCAAAGCTGATCCCGATCTATCGTACCCTCCTCTCCGATCTCAAAGCAGCAGGTGCAGAATGGGTCCAGGTCGACGAACCCGTACTCGTACTCGACAACGCAGCAAACTTTCAAAATCAGTACGCCACCGCCTACGCTGAACTCGTCTCCGTCGCTCCAAACATCCTCCTCACAACCTACTTTTCTCGCCTCGACAAAAACTTGTCTTTCATCGCAAAACTACCCGTCGCCGGTCTCCACATCGACCTCGACAGAGCTCCAGCTCAACTTCAAGACGTCGTCGATGCCATCAAACAAACCAACATCGTCCTCTCACTCGGTCTCGTCTCTGGTCGTAACATCTGGAAAACCGACTTTACTGCAGCCATAAAACTCGCAAAGGTCGCCATCGACGCCCTAGGCAAAGACCGCGTCATCATCGCAACCTCCTCTTCCCTCCTTCACACTCCCGTCACACTCGCCTCTGAAAATAAACTCACCGCCGAGCAGAAAGATTGGTTCTCTTTCGCTTTGGAAAAGGCCGCCGAAGTCGCCGTCATCGCCGCCGTCCTCTCAGACTCGCAAGATCCCAAAGTAGCTGCCGCGCTCGAAGCTAACAAGGTCTCCATCGCTAAACGTCGCGAATTCGAGACCACCTCTGATGACACCGTACGCAAACGCGTCGCAGCCATCACCCCAGACATGCTGGAACGCCAAAGTCCTTTTGCCAAACGCAAGGATATCCAGGCTGATTACCTCAAGCTTCCCAAGTTCCCTACCACTACCATCGGCTCTTTCCCCGTATGTTTTTTTTTTTCTCACTCACTCACTCACAACTCATCTCCCCTTTTCAGCAAACCAAAGAGATCCGTCAAGCTCGTGCCAAGCTCGGCAAAGGAGACATCACCACAGAGCAATACGAAGAATTCATCAAAAAAGAGATCGAAACCGTCGTACGATTCCAGGAAAAGATCGGTCTGGATTTATTGGTTCACGGTGAACCAGAACGTAACGACATGGTCCAATACTTTGGCGAGCAATTGCACGGTTTCGTCTTTACTCAAAACGCATGGGTCCAGAGCTACGGTTCTCGGTGCGTTCTTATCGTACATTCTTTTCTCTCGTTTGCTTACCCAACCTCTTCGCTACAAGCTATGTTCGCCCCCCCATCATTGTTTCAGACGTCAGCCGTCCCGGTCCCATGACCGTCAAGTGGAGTAGCTATGCACAGAGCATCACCCAAAAGCCCATGAAGGGAATGCTCACCGGTCCCGTCACTATCCTCAACTGGTCCTTCCCTCGCGCTGATGTCTCCCGTGAGCTACAATCCAAGCAACTCGCTCTCGCTCTCCGTGACGAGGTCATCGATCTCGAAAAGGGCGGCATCAAGGCCATCCAGGTCGATGAACCTGCTATCCGTGAAGGCGTAAGTTTGACAACCCCTCTCGGCCCCCTTATCTATTACTCACTCCGGTCAAAAAGCTTCCCCTCCGTCGCGCTGACTGGGACGCCTACCTCAAGTGGGCTGTCGACTCGTTCAAGCTCTCCACCGCTGGTGTCACCGATCGCCTCCAGACCCACTCTCATTTCTGCTACTCTGACTTTGACGATATCTTCCCTTCCATCCAACGCCTCGACGCCGATGTCATCTCTATCGAAAACTCCAAGAGTGACATGAAACTCTTGAACACCTTCAAGCACTACGGTTACTCTAACCAGATCGGCCCCGGTGTCTATGACATCCACTCTCCCCGTGTTCCAGGAGAGCAGGAGATCAAGGACCGCCTCAAGGCCATTCTGGAGATCCTTTCTGATCACCAACTTTTCGTCAACCCGGTGCGTTGATGATTCTACTATATTAACCATCCCCCTTCTCCTAATATCTTTTTTATTTAGGATTGCGGCCTTAAAACTCGTGCCTGGAAAGAGACCGAAGCTGCCCTCATCAACGTTGTCAACGGTGCCAAGTGGGCCCGTGAAAATTATGCCTAAGATGCCCCCTCGCTCCTCCTCGCTTCAACAGCGTTCACGTGCTGCTAGTTTAATTTAAAAGTGATGCGCTCACCAATACAGTAGCTTCGTTTTTCTTGATCGTTTGTTGGTTTGGGCGATTTTGTACCGCGCCGGCGGTGAACGCAGGACGCAGTCACTGCTGTTCTTTGCCTGCCTTTGCTTGCTGAGTGCGTTGTTCTGGAGGCTGGTGTTTTGAGGGTAGTGTACGATGTTTTCGGATTTCAACAATCCCGCAAGTATGTATTATCAGCCATGTAAAAATGAAATTGCAATGGACACATATACGAGAGCATTGTCCCATGACTGACTAATTAGAACACGCACTGACCCTTTTGGCTTCAACGGTATTCTGTATTTTTATAGATAAATAGTATACATCCAGAAAATCGCACCGCTGTCCAAAAAAAATAAAAAATAAAAAATAAAAAATAAAAAAATAGTAAAACAGTCCATCGTTCCGTCCGACGTCCACTCTATACTCGAGCGTTTTCTCTACTCCTGACGGGCTTATGACTCGGTTTTGACAAGTCAGGTTTTTCCGGGGTGAAAAGTCCCTTGATGACAGCCCCCTCCTACCAGCGTTCTTCTCGCTTGAACGGGACGCGACGTGGAGCGCTGCTCATCAATAGAGCACACGTCCCTCCACGTAGAAGCTAAGCTATCAAGGAGCTTGTAACTTCTAGTGTGACGATGGGTGTTTAAAGTGAAATGGGGGGGGGCGCTTCCGGTTTATGATGGTTGACTCAAAGGAATCTGTCTTTCTAGTTTTTGGCGCCCAAGAATCTCTTCAAGCCGGACGCGACAGACGCGCCGCTCGAGGACCTCTTGCGAACAGTAAAAGTGGTGTTGTGATTCTGGGTGGCATGGCCGTGGTTCAGAGGCCGGAAAACCTGACGCAAGTCTTGGCAGGTGGCGTGAGCATTACGAGGGGATTGAGGAGTGATGAAGAGGTGGAAAGCGTTTGGGGACGTAGGGGAGGCGGGGAAGAAGGACGAGGAGGACGAATAAGACATTGCGGAGAGGCCAAGTCACTGACTAGACTGCACAAGGGCTTTGTTAGAAAGGGGGGGGGGAGGGGGGTTTAGGGAATCAAAGGGTGAAAAGGGCTGAAAGGCTGAGGGGGTGACAAGTACTGCGAGAGTACCGATAAAGGAACCTCAGTCCGTCTTTGCACCAGCTTAAATAGCAAAACCGGCTCTGTCAGGGTCCTTCTACGCGACTACCAATCGAATGAATACCGTTGCTATGCATATTTGCTATTTCAGGCAATTCTTTGAATATTGAACTACGATTGCATAGTAACAGCAGAGAAACCATGGAAACCGAAAGCGAGGATTGGTCTTCTTTTACACGATTGCAGGACTTGGACACAATGTATTTACATTGTCGATAGGATGAGTTGACTATTATTTGTTCACCAGGTCTACGCAAATGGTGACAAACAAGTAGTACAAACATCCCATCACTATGGCAACCCCTCCCACGACTGACAACCAAATACGGGCGAAACTCACTGTTCACCCGGGTTCTTGAACCTTCGCAGTGCCCGCTCTCTGGCTTCCTCATGTTTGACGATTGGTCGAGGATAACCCAGTTTGTCCGCCATAGATCCCGGTGGATTGTGTAGGTCTAGGCCAATACAATGTTGGCTCCGCTATGAGCTACAAGGAAAGAACTTACCAGACCGTTGTAAACTGCGAAGCTCTGGTACCCAGTGTCGGATAAAGTCTCCACTAGGATCTGCCTGCCCTCCCAATCAGTAACATGTGACATAATCTAGTAAAAGACATAACCAATCACCTGTGTGCTTTGATTATATGGATTGAAAATCCTAAAATAAGGGGCCGGATCGACACCAGTACTCGCGCTCCACTGCCAACCGCCATTGTTTGAAGCGAGGTCGCCGTCGATGAGGGTTTCCATGAAATACTATGTTGCCTATGGATCAACGACGGTCAAGATATCAAGACGCGGACAATATACCCTTTCCCCCACTCTCCAATCGATCATCAAATCCTTGGTGAGGAACATCGCTGTAATCATCCTGTTTCGGTTGTGAAGCCACCCCATTTGTTTCAAACAGCGCATCGTGGCATCCACTATGGGCACACCCGTCATGCCCTCCTTCCATCGTTTCAATGGCTCGCTATCTCGAAATTCGTCATGATGTTCAGCAGCTGAAGTACTGTCTTCTGGTGATTGGTGGTTCTCCCAAACAACTGCAGAAAATCTCTCTAGAAAGGGACGGCCCATTGAAACCCTGGGGTATCCGACAAGGATACATGTATAAAAGTCGCGCCAAGCTAGCTCCTGAACCCATTTACCCACTCCTGTGTCTCTACTTGCGTCGACCTTTTTGATCTTTAGAAGTTGCATTGTAGCTCTCACACACTCCCGAACGGATATTACTCCAGCAGAAAGATACACGCTTTGCCAAAATGTCAGGTACTGGATACGGATGCCGAATGACTGACGCACCTAAGTCTGCTTGTGGTATCCCGATCCGCCCTATCTCTATCTCTGCTATAATTCAAAATGCGATTCGCTTTCTCGGACGTCTCAGCACCTGGTGTGAATGGACTCATGGCGCCCAGCTGAGATGGACGTGCTTTCGTGGTGAGAAATCGCTCCAGAATCTGCAGAAAACCATAAAAGTATTGTAAGGCAATGTTGACGCTTCACTGTACCTCTGCGGCTGCATCTTCCCCCTCTGGAAAGACTTGACACATTGTCTCTCTATCTTCTTCTACAAGTTCAAAGCCTTGCAGGACGTCTGGAACTGGAGTGTCAAACAACGAAGCGAATCTCTCAGATTCGTGGATGGAAGCGTTGTTGGGTGTTGGCCTCGGACAATCCTCCAGATAGTGAGGAAGGTTACCGTTCAAAAGGTTCAACCAATTCCGCTGGTATCGTGAATATACCTTGTGGTGGTGATGAATGCACATCTAATATGCAGGTCATGTGAAACTGCTCACTGCGTATGTTCCACTATTCCTGTTGTAAACGACGCCTGGTTCAACGATACACTTGTTGTGTAGAAAGCTCGGTTTTATGCCTTCTTTTTCGGAGAGTTCACATATCTTGATGTCACGACGAACCTCGTCCACCTCGTATTCAAAGTTGGCAAAGAGTCTAGTAGAGCCTAAGCGGGTCACAAGAGAGATTATACGAGAAGGAATGGTTCGTCGGGGAGTATGAGTAATAGTATGAAGAGGGATATGCAAATCTGCGAATTTTGTCTTGGATTGAGGGTTCAGCCCGAGACACTGGTACCAACAGGAACGAAGGGGCTGACCTTGAGCTTTGATAAATTCCTGAGCGTGAAGTCTATTCTACGAGTTGATCTGTCATGAGCAATATAGTCTTGAGGGCTGAGCAAAAATATGACGATGAGTGGCACATTGTCTATCGTTGCTTGCTTCGACGCCAAAGAGAGGGCCCTGTTGTCAGTGACTGGTGGTAGTTAGTTCAACCGCTGCTGAGAGGAGATTTATATGCATACTTCTAAGGTCACCCATCCTCATCCAATAAACAACGGATTGACCTTTGGCGGGTAACGTTATCGCGTTTTGAAGGGTGCTCAGAAGTTGTTTAAAAGGAGGATTTGCGTCCACAGCTGAAGCTGCTTCGGCAGTGGCGACTTTGATAGGCCTAAACCCTGGGGCGGTAGTTTTATTACGCTTATTGTTTGATCTTGTATGTTCAGCACCGACTCTTGCACGCTTAGGCATGGCTGCGATGGTGGTGGTTACTTGTCTAGACATGTTCATGAACGTGAGACATAGTCGGTACCCGTGAAGATATCACGTGAATTACGTCATCCGGAGTGTTTACTCTATCTGGTGATCTAGATCTGCATCCAGTTTCCTTTTTTGTTCCTCTTCTCGTTCTTCAGCTTCAACGACTTCAATGTCTAGCGGGAACGTCAATATTGCAGCAATCCCAGTCAACTGATTCAACTCTTTGGAAAATAATGATAATTAGACACATAACTAAACCACCAGTAAAAGGTTGTCACTCACGCTGTCCAGATTCGTGCATACTTGAAAATATGACAACTTCACCGCCTTTTTGTTGTACTGCCTCTACAACTGCCACATACCTCTTTCGCGTGGCTGGCTCACTCGATCTGTGTAGTAGTTAGTTGATTATTCGGATTAATCTTTGTACTGTTTACCGGAAAAGATCGTCTGAAATGAGTAGCGTCCCAATCGCGCCGCGGTCTGCTGCAAGGCACACATGGTCTGGCCCATACCATGCCCTCATTTCATCAACTCCTAGCATTTTGAAAAACCTTGAAATATGAATAAGTTTAACGATTGCTACCATTGATAATTCAGACCTATCCAACACAATACCCTCTCGCGCAAACTTGGTCTCCTTTAGTTGTGCCGCAACCTGTGGATAAATGATCGTTAACTCAAAGTTTTAAGCCATCTGGTCCACAGCGTACCTCTGGGCTTTTCAACACTTCCACCAAGCTATGCACGTGCGGACTACTCACATGCACCTTTACTACTTTTTCCTTCAAAGCACGTTGTAATGGCTTATCCCCTCTCCTCCCAGCCTCTTCCATCAAATAACTTAATACTCCATCCCTTACCCAACCTGGACTAGCTATCACAATTGCCCGTAATCCAATATTCGAAAAAGGAATGTGCCGAACAAAGGATTCGTACAACGTTGCATAAAACTTTGCCATACCCTTCTCATGTTGCGAAGCGCCCGATGTAGCAGCTTTCCTCGGAATTGCGACGTTGATCCTATTCGCAACTAGGGTCATATGCTGTGATAGCAGACAGAAAGCCGCCACGCCTTCTCCACACACAACGGCACCCACCTCGGCACCTCTACCCGGAACGATGGCCTCTTCTACTCGGCCAATCGCAATGCTATCCCAGCCATCAGCTTTTTCGATCCGCACATCGCGGTTCGCTTCGACATCGAGGGTATGGAACGCTCCCAACTTGACATGCGGGTTTTCAGAAGTGACACGGCCACCAATATGCAGTGCTGCTGATGTGGGTGGAGGTGCAGAGGAACCACTTTGATCCGTGGTAGTAGAATCGGTGGCAGCTGTAGTAGGGCCGGCTGATGATGAAAAGTCGACCCTGCCGACTTGTAGCGTTAAGTTGAGACGAACACGACGAGACTCTGTAGATCCTGTTGATGACACATTTTGTACACGGCTGGTGGGATTGTCAGTAAATGTGGTAAAGGTGATAAGACGACGTACCGAATGGCAGGCGCCCGAACGGAGTCGCCGGCTTGGATAAGATTATATAAATGCCACATATCCTCATCGTCTTCTGGACGCAAAGTGACATGACCCTAAGGGATGCTATCAGTGAGTACAGCAGTGGCAGTTGGCAGGCCGTACAGCACCATGCTTGTCGATGTACCTATTGACGAGCTTCATGATCTCTGCGAAAGTGATGGCAGCAGGGAATCAATACATGGGAATGACGTAATCAAGCAGATCTTTGAGGAT